>CM031238.1:252828489-252897343 GCA_018340775.1 Taxus wallichiana var. yunnanensis | reverse complement strand
AGATTAACTTCAAAGCTTTCTAGCTTACTTTCAAAGTTCTTAGATTAAATTCAAAGTTTCAAGCTTTTTAGAGTAGTTTTCAAAGTTTTGTAGATCAATTTTAAGCTAGGTAGTTGTTTCAACTAGATTAGTGGTAGAAGTTTTGTTTTCATGTTCTTATGAGATATAAGGAGGTGAAGCCCTGTCAAAATTACCTCAAAATACCAAATATTGGATCTTTTTGAAGAAATTCTTCTCAAAATTCAGATTTTGGTCACCTATAGGAAAGGTTTGTGCTGTGCATTAAAGAGTGCACATGTGCATCAAGAAGCGCACTTATGGTTCAAAACTCCGTGTCGTGTAATAAGAAGCACGCATGTGCCTCTTTGGACGTGCCTATGCAACACTGCAGTTTTGGTCTTTGAGTCAAGCTTGCGCCTGTGCATTAAGGTCCTGCGCCTACGCCTCTCTGAGCACACTTGTGCACTATTGACTATGAAAGTTTGACAGAGGTGTGCCTATGCTTTCAAGCTTGCATGCGTGTGCTTTAAAGGGCGCACCCATGCTTCAAAACCCGCGCATGTGCACTAAAAGTCGTGCCTGTGCACTCAAGTAAATTTCCTTCAAAGTTCATGATTTTTATTTCTATTTTTAGGATTTTGTCATTTTTAGAGGATTTTAGTTGTTTTTGTCAATTTATTGATTTTAGAGCAATGTTCCTAACAAAATTCACTTAGGGCTTGATAAGTAATCTTTGTTAAAATTGACTTAGGGTTTGATAAGTGATTTTTCATGCTTTATTTGAGTTTGGAATAGGGTGTGTATGCTCTTCCCTTGCACTTAGTGTGATCTTGGGGATCAAAAACACTTCTAAACCACTTTTTGTTATTTTAGAGTAAGTAAGAAAAAATATCATTCATTGATATGCTTGATTTTTTGATATGCTTGATCTTGGGAATCAAAATCACTTCTAAACCACTTTTTGTTATTTTAGAGTAAGTAAGAAAAAATATCATTCATCGATATGCTTGATATGCTTGCTTTTTCACTTGATAAAGAACCAAGGCTAAAATTTGTGTATGCTCTTCCTTCTTGTACTCGTTGTGATCTTGGGAACCAAAAGCAATTTTAGTATTTCATTAAGCACTTGGATTAATTGGGAATAAACCTTGTTTTACAAAGTTTTATGGTAGTTAGTTGATTTACAAGCTTTTCATCTAGTTGGGTTATTTGTTGTGTATGCTCTTCTCTTGCACCTAGTGTGATCTTGAGAAACAAAAGCAACATTTAATCCTCTTTCTATGATATTGTGAATCTTTTTGAACTACTAACCATTTGTGTGAAGGACCTAAAATGTTTGTCAAAGAAATAAGGGATCTCTTCAAACCAAAATCTAACATTCACATGTGATTGTAGGTCCAAAAGGAGTGCAACAAAAACCACATTAAGTCTAAAAGATAAAAAATACACCACAATCATCACATTGTATTTGCAGGTTTCGGTTAAGAGCTACGGCTCATCCGCTTAACTAGGACATAACCCCTTTGGCATAAGCCTTAAGCTACAACAATGGGGGTGGTCCTAGGAACCCTAAAGTAATTCATGCAAGAGGGAACCTTGTGAACAAAACAAGAAAGTGCTCCACAATACCAACTTGATTAGTGCGCCTTGGTGAGATTGGAGTCAAAGTTACTCTCCTATCGCAACCCCATTGATAATACAATCGAACACACTAGTTACTCGTTGTATTAGAAGGGGGCAAAGTAAAGTTGAGATACTCCTTGGGAAACCAAGGTAAATCGAGCTCGATGAAATAGCTTGTGACAACCTAGGTGAGAGAACCATTAGGAAGCTTGTCGCACTGGAGCCAATTTTGTCTTAGATAGTAGACTTGAGAGCTCTCACAAACTTTCAACTTTTTTAGATTCAAACTCTTGTTATTCGAACAAGGGAAAGAGTCTTTTAAATTCGAAACCGAGTGACATTTCATCATAAAACCTACGATGTGTTATTTGATCTAGTTTTCATTTGCCTTAAGGTAAGGCAAAACTTTGGCAAAGTATACTTAGTTTGTCTCACCCTCGTTCCAGTCTGCACCTTTGTCCTCTTGTCGCCCATTTTGGGGACAAAAGAGTAAAGTAAACACATACGGATTCCGCCAAGAATAACGTCTCCACCGCTTTTGTAGTCTACTTGCATGACTAGGTTGCAATATGTCCGAATGTAAGTGTTGAAAGTGTGAATGGTACATGCTCATATCCTAGTAGGCCCCTTGTCTCATACCCAATATTGAGACTTACTTATCATCCTCTAGTTAGGTGGTCTTTATCATTTTCTTCCTTATAGTTATTACGATGCCCGCATTTTAGCTTTACAATTGTGATACTTACATCTTGTTTCCATTGTGGAACTTGGTTTAAGTCTCTATATTGTAGTGTTACGTTGCTCACACGAGTAATAATTCCTTAGTATACTTAGGCATAGTGTTTGAATCCAAATTTGTCTTGGGATTTTGAGGGTGTTGACGTTGCATTGTCGCATTGGGGTGACATCATTTTGGTACTAGAATCTTGCTTTTTTCTACAAAGCTTAATTGACATGCCCAAATAGTGTTGTTACATTGCTCGTATTGGTAACTTCCACTTTCAGGACTTAGATTTTTCAGGTCCGAACTAGTTTTGGTATACTTTGTTAGAGGATTGCGTCAATACTCTCTTACTATTTAGGTCTTGTTTATTTCTAAAGCTTAACCTAGGTGGTAATATTGTATTGTCACTATTTGTTCTAAACCTTTCTAGAAAAACATAGGGAGTAAACTATTTGTGTGATTAGACTATAATCGTATACTTGATACATTTTGGTCTAGGTGTTTCTTGTTAGATAGGCCTTGCTTGACATTGTTCTTTATTCTTTGGTGTCCTTAGGTTCATATTGATCCTTCAGATTCGTGACCATTTATTGTTTGGTATTATTTGTAATGATTTGACGTCGTTACACCACTTGGTTTGTCCTAGGGCCTATGTTTGCTAGATATCTAGCTGGTTTCCATTGTGTTGCCTAAATCAATACAGAATTCATTCCAATTGAAGGATTTCGATCATGCTATCTTGGTCAGAAATTTGTATCCCATAAATGCCAACAATGACCAACTATCGCAAGGTTCCTTATACATACGACACTAAGGAATCAAAGTTTTGGCATTCCCATCAAAGGATGCCCATCACGGCTAAGCCTCGATTGGTTCTTCATACTAAATAACCCACTCGGATATCATGTTCCCCACCTTCATCTCATAGTCGGTGGTATGGTTTGGATGCTTTTGATCCAAATTATTATTCGGGTTCCTCCCATTCTTCTTTTGACTCCGATCTAAACTATTATTTTGATTCTTTCGATTCACCTCAATTTTCTAAAAATTATCATCAGAGCTATTCACTTCATTTGACTCTTAAGTCACAGTCCTCCCTTTCTTCGCAAGACTCCCCTTATCGGTCACCTAAACGACATCTTCCCCCTTTAAAGATCTGTGATGCCCCAAGTCTGCTACTCAAACATCCAATTTGATTCTTGAGTCGCTATGAGTCCTCCTGCTTTGCAGACATATGTTATTCACCACCTCGACAATCCCTTCCTTTATCGAAGATCTTTCTAACTCAAAGTTCCTCTAATAAATCATCTAAGTTGACCCCTACGTCATAATATCCTTCTTGGATGAGTGATCCTATGGCTCTACCGACAATATGTCATCTTCTAGGAAAATCTATACCAATTTATTTCAAATTCACGTCTTCTTCCACTCACAAGACATCTAGATCCAAATCTAATTCATCTCAGATTGATTCATCATCTTATCAATCTTAAACACCAGTTGGACCCATTTCTTATAGTTAACCTTCCATGGTGAAGAACAAATTCCCATTCTAGTTGATTTCTTTTAGGACGAGGAAGTGATCAACGAATTCATGAGGTTACATGATGACACTCCTCTAGGGGATAATGAGCAAAGATTCAATTTTGACTTCGATGCGCTCGCGTATTGGGAGGAAGAAATTGATTCCTTTTGTCAAAAAATAGAGGAAGACCCTAAGATCATCGAACTCGATCCTCCTCTTATTCTTCCATCTTCACATTCTTCATTGGGTGATGAAATTCCTAGGTCTAGCATTGATCCATGTCTTATCTTCTCCTTACCCAATCATTATTTATGTATCAAGATTCCTTTGTTGCAATCTCACCTAGGGTCACCACCTGGTAGCCCACTGTCTTCTTCTCTATGTGGCTCACCTCTTGGTAGCCCATCTTCATCCATTCTTGGGCCACCTCCTAAAGCCAGCCCATCTTCGTCTAATTGGGGGAACATACTATAAGTCACTCATCTTCGATTCTTGGTCCACGTCCTAGTAGCCCATCTTCATCTATACTCGGGGCACGTCCTATTAGTCCCTCATTTTCGATTCTTGGGCCATGTCCTAGTAACCCATCTTCATTTGTACTAGGGGCACGTCTATAAGTCCCTCATCTTTGATTATTGGGCCATGTCCTAAGAAATGCAGCCCATCTTTGTCTATACTAGGGGCACGTCCTATAAGTCCCTCATCTTTGATTCTTGGGCCACGTCCTAGTATCCCATCATTTCTATCTATATGACACCTCCAGAAGTCCCTTGTCTTTGATAGGTCTTAGGGCCACATCTTGGTAGTCCTTTATCTTCATTCTATGGGACACCTCCTTAGTAGCCCATCCTCTTCAATTATTGGACCGCCCTTCGCGTCCATCACATTGTCCTTCTATCAATGATTGTGGAAATCCCACCATCATTTCTCACATCAATTCTATTCATCCACTTTCTTCTCCCACTTCTCGGGATCAAACAAGTCACGTAGTAGCTTATAAGAAACCCAAACAATTTCTTCATCAGACTAAGATCAAAACTTCCAAGAGCTCCAAAGCTCCCAATAATTTAAACAATCATAAAGTTTAGAATCAAACATGATTCAAAAATGCACACCAACGCAACCATCAAGTGTGGCGAGATTACATAAACTCTCGGATAGGAAACTCAAGTTCCAACTTACAAAATCCATGTTTAAGGTAAATCAGTCATTTTTTGAGTATGAGCTCACCATGATCATTGAGATCGGAGATAATATGAATCTTGATAAGCAAAACATGCCTAGTCTTCCTTATCAAGGAAATCACTAACATTGTTGTTGGATCTTATCCATTTGAATGACCTTGTTGGTCCCACTTTTCAAAAAGACACAAAAATAAAATAAAAATGAAAATCAAAAATATATATCAAAGGTAAAGATCAAACATTGCAATCCGGTATTGAATACACATGGATGTTCTTTCTTCCCTTTCTTGCTCTTCTTCTACAAGTCTTCCTACCATTTTCATCCCTTCGATGATATTTTGGTTAGCCAATTCGCATGCATTTTGTGATATTTACCTCTATGGTATCATTTGGCCTTGGTCTTTCATCACCTTGGTAAATTAAAGAACGAATGACCTCATAGAGATCCTATCATAATCAACATCTAAAAACTTGTTGCGAAGAACTTTTGGACATATTTGTTGACACTAGCCAATGTCATCATCACAAACACTTCCGCCTCCTTCCATGAATCCATCAGTGGTTCTTAACCCCTTGTCAAACAAGATAACTCAAATAAGTTTTAGAAAGTAAAACAAAATCAATCAAATAAAAAATCCAAATCTAATAGAAAAGCAAATTGATATATAACTCTCTCTTTGGGGTATTTCAATAACCTCTACCGGGATATGGACGCTGATTGGAAGTAGAGAAATGTTGTGATTAGAATCAAATGCATCTCCATTGGGGCTAGACACCTAGCTGGCAAAGTGAAGCAATGTACGGATCTCCTTCCACAATCCATTCATAAAAAAATCAACTTTGAAAAATAAATCATTCCTACACATTGGCTAGGGTGTCTTCACTTGTTGTCTATCAAATCTTCCCTCCAAGAGGTAATAAATTTCCGTGCACACATTGGATCTCTATGAGAAAACATGATTAGTATGTTACCAAGTGTATTTTTTTGGACCTTGTTCAAACTCTTACTCTAGTCGTATCTTGTCTCATGATTCGTGCCTTTGGCTAATCGCTTCTTCATCACGAGGCTTCTAAGCTACATTCACAACATTCACGTTGTTCTTCTACTTGTTCTAGAACATCCATGTGTATAATATTGCCTTTTTGCCATGTTGCATGGGCACCTTTGTCCCATTTCTCAAAATAATCTTCCACTTCTTTCTATCATGTGCTTCTTGGCTAGCTTATGCTTGGGCATCCTTGCTCCTTCCTAGCACTTCATGGGTTTAAATTCATCATCATGTTGAACCTATCCATATTGGCCTTGATCTGGCTTCGGCACATGAAGAGTTTACCTTTGAATACTCCCACCTAATCTTGGGGCAATTTCGCATCTTCACTTTCTTGTGCATATACGTGGTATTCTTCCCTTATACATCCCATCTATCATTGGGGGCATCTACGTTTCTTCGTTTCCTATACATAGCTTCAGAAAACTTCTCAAAAATAAAAACATTCAAATATGTTTCAAAAATAAAAACATTCAAATATGTTTCAAAAATAAAAACATTCAAATATGTTTCAAAATCCCAAAACATTCAAATATGTTAGTAGTCAGAAATATCAAAACATCCAAATAATCATCAAAAATCCATTAAAAAAAAAGAATTTTTTTTTACAAAAATTGGTAAACATCATGCATACAACTGAAGCTTGTATCATTTACATTATCCTCGAACATCGAAATATGTCCTACAAAAACATCTTTCTACGGTTCTTACTTGTTCTGGTCTCAAACAACTTGTGGATCATCGTGATCTACCTCCATTAACAAAATTTAGGCCGCATGCCACGCGTTGGTCCTCCTGTGCAATAGTGAGCTCGTTAGAGATGTGTTGTAGTGCACACGAAATATTTTCCATGGGACTACTTGTGTCCTCCGTTATTCCCCTCACATGTATCCTTGCTTGGGGCATCATTTTTAACCCTTGTTGTTACAACACAAACATTTGGGAACTGCAGCTTGATAACAAAAACATGGTGCAATCTGTCTTGAACATTGTTTGTTTGAGTATGTGTGATTGTATTGGTTTCTTAGTTAGGTTAGCTATTTTTCTTTTCGTATTGCATTGCATTCAGTATGTTCGCATTTAAGCTAAATATTATTTTACTTTCTCGTATTGCATCGCATAACGATGCCGTATGGAGTTACGATTTTTAGCAAGCAAGAAGCAAATGTTAGCAATGTAGCTTTTCATGTTATATTATAATTTTGTTTATTTTAAATAAAGGTCGATGATGTAGATCATAGGGGCAACGTGATGAAATAAGGTTGCATATTGAAGACTGGATACAAAGATGAGCATTTTCCTATTCTCTACTTTCCTATCTTATCACTACTAATTTTTCTTCCAAATCACCTAGGGCAATAAACAACCATGTTTATCCCTATCCTTTTTTCTTCTAAAATAACCAAGGGTTTTCATGCCTGTTTTATCCTATTTATTCTATCCATTTCAATCATATTTTCGATCGTTGATTGACTTCTTCTATCACCCCATCGATACTTGAGAAGGCATCCTTCATCTTGCTAATTTTTCTTCAAAAATGTAACTGTTTATGATTGTCTGCTATATTTGAAGTGAAGTCACAAAATTCACCTCAAACAGAAGGGCAAATGTAAACACCTAAATTCCACTTTTGCAATCTTATTGCCAAAACGCACACAAATCACTCTCATTCTTGCCAATTCCATTATAATTAGTGATTTTTGCTAATTAACTAATGTTTCTTACCACTTTGGTCAATTAACAAGCACTTCGTTGATCACCAAACCTCTTTCGCATTTAGGATGCCACTTTACGATGAATCGTAAGTCAAAATCCTCTTCAAAATAGACAATTAGTGTTTATTAGCTAATTAAGCCTATTTTGCCCTTGTTTTGGTCAATATACCCTAATATTGGCTTAAACCCCTCTTCCAACCACTCAAAATCACCCCACTTTCCTCCACAACGTCTCAACAAGCTTCAAAATCTTATCCTAGCCTCCTAGTTGACCCTAAGCGGTTGATTAAGGCTTCATACCTCTTAATCACTTGGTAATTTGAAGAAGTGGAGTTGTTATTTGTTTCCTAAAGAGTTTATGTAATACATAAGAAACGTAAGTCATAAATATGTAGAGGAAGTTGAATAAAATACATATTAAAATACTGTCTAAAAACATATATGTGGAAATTCAAAGTGTTTTTGATGCATTCATTAAAATATGAATCTTATTTAATGTGATGCAAGTGGTTTTAGTAGTGTTTGAGGCGATGAGGAACTTTTACACATAAAATGAATAATTCGCAAAGTCCTGGAGAGTAATCCTAGATCGCATGAATGTCAACTTTACAATCGTTATTAGACTAATTATTCTAGAAGGGTTTTTTTACAAGCACAACTTGCGCTTACCATAAAGATCAACCAGGGAGATCTTAATATGGAGATCTTAATATCAAAGAAGTATTTATCGAAAAGTATCATGTCACTTTTGAATTGATAACAAGTTATGACATATATAATGATTCAAATGGATTTATATGTGAAGAAATGTATTTAATGGGAGTTATCTTTAGCAAAGAATCATAAAACATGGTTACGATAAACACATCAAGTAACTACGAGTCCTTCGAAATATAACAAAACATAAATTTTTTTGGTCCTCATAAAAGAGGTATTAACTATTTCGGCCATTTAATTTTTTTGGGTATTTCTCCCCTAGATTCCTGTGAAACCCATAGATGGTCACAAAAAATATTTCTAGTACGAACTTATATTTTTGATATTCATCTTGAAAATATTAAGTCATAGAAGATTTTCTTACATACTCTATAAACAGACAACCAGAAGACGATTAAAACTCGAGGAAGAGAAAGTGTGATGGTCTTTCACTAAAAACAAGAGAAGGCTTAAATGGGTGCAAGTTTCTCCTAATTCAATCATCCTTAGCTAACTGGTCAAATGACACATCCATAAAAACTTATGCATTGAAATTATCAACAACAATGTCGCTTATTGGGCAGTCATGAAAACCAAAGTTGCATATACATTCATACTGCAAATTTAAGAGAAAGTCTAGCTATGATGAACCAAAATCGGGAGCAGGAAGAGCAATAAAGAAATTCTAATGGATATCACACCACACTAGGACAGAATAGGCACTCCCATTCACCCTGCAGACTTCCCCATGATCATAATTCATCCATAGTAGAAGAGGTATTCCAAATTCAAGTGAAGTGATAATTAGTTGTAAGAAAAGTCTACAAGTTGGATAGAAATGACCGGACTTGATACTCACTACCGCAAAGTGAGATCTAGAATAGAGCTAGCAAGTAAGATATCTAACATAAAAAGTGTACAAAACCAAAATAAAATTTTTTGCTTCAAGTACGAAACAATAACATTTCTTACCGAGAAAAAATTCTAATCTACAAATTAGGCTTATAAAAGTTGGTCAGTCTACATTACAAAAACAACTCTAAGCCCAAGTTTTCATTCTAGAAACCAGTGTTCATAAGTTGGCTAAATAAAAATTCTCAAGAAATAACAAGAAAGGATAACAACATAACCAACCTCAAAATAAATATTGTTAATGGGAATCTCGCTTTACATCAATAAATAACAACTTGCACAAATTCAAAATATAAAATATAAATACATAGTATACGCCCTAATTCTAGATACCAACGCATGCTTGTTCGGAAAATAATGTTTTTACAAGATATGCCAAAACACTGTTATGAACCTACACGCAGCACCACAACAAAACACTACTCCTGTGTCATAAGTTACAATGAAACATGCAAGTGTAAAAAAAAAACCAAAACTTGGGTTTTACGAAACCATGGCGGTCGACAAATAACGAATGTAATTCTTGTCGTACATCATGGTCAGTCATGTCTTATTAATCAATACAATAGATGTACCGCAATGTCACAACAAATGACAAATTTTTTCCAAACGTGGACAAAGTGGTGATCACTTAGAGAACGTTGATATGACCGAAATTGTGAATGGTTTAGATTAGTTTTGCCACTGTCATTTGTCAGAAACCGCTCGCTCTTTCTCACTTGTAACGCCTTCGGCGTAAAATTTTTCCGTTCACTTGCAATTTTAAAGTAAAAGTGACCACTACGTCTCTTTCTTGAGTAGGATCTTGAAACCCTTGGGGTAAAGGAAGTGTTGATCGGGGAGGGGCAAACCCACATAAATGCACCTCGTTATATTGATCTCCACTACCAATGCATCAATTTCTTTGTTGGTGAGATCACATTTCCTACTAAATGAAGCCAACATTATCGAAAGAGCCATGCTAAGTAGCGGTTGGTTGCAAGATGCGAGAGGGATGTATGGCATTAGAAACAAGGGACACTCGGTGGTTGTATGCAAATTGTCAACAAATGAATCTTCTAATTCTACACAAGTAGTGCACTCTATTGCCCAACTTTCGCCGAAATAGATGGAATGACGGTCCAATAAGAGCGAGACACCCATCGTTTTTTGTCTTTCGATATAAATGCAAGACCTGCGTGCTTCAAAGAGTAGATGTCGAACAAAGTTCAAGGGAATCCAAGAGGTGGTACGATTAGATCCATGAAGGCCCCAAATAAGGGCTACCGTACACTACCACGTGAAAAAAACTATAAAGAAAAGATCCATGTAGGTATCCCAACTATCTAGTCCCAACAACTTTTTCATTCAAAGTGTTCGACAAACATTCATTAAAAGTGCCCTTCTTTTGAAATTGTAAATGGATATTTTCACTTCAAAATCGTTTAATTTTCTTTTTCAAATTTTCAGACGATTTTTTAAAATCCACATCTCTAACAAATTTGAACCCCTTTGACAAACTAAAATGAATACAATTTTGATCGTTGATTCCCACCCCTAAACCTCTCTTCCCCGGTGTTGTCGAGCTCCCCATCTCACTATTATTCTTCCAAACCCCTTTAAAAAAAGGGAACGCCATTCAACTAACGGTGGAAGGAGCAAACAACTTCACACTCACTACCTAGTAAGTTAAGGCAAACCCAAAGTCAATTTTCAATTTTCCCTAAAGTTCAATTTTCACCCGCCAAAGTTATCATGCTACTAAAGATGGCGCCAAACCCTTCCCGGCAAAATACAAATTTTTGGTCTCTCCTTTCCTTTATAGGCCAAGTTAACACAGCAGCCACATTCATCCGATCTGCATTGGGGTTTTCATCCAATTTTAATCTGATCCGATCTGATCTGCATTGTGGGTCTTCATCTAACTTTTATTTGATTCGATCCGATTTGATCCGGGCTTCTCCATCTTCACAATGAGCAGCTGTGTAAATATAACTAATGTGACAGTCATGGACAATCCTGCAATGTTTCTCAATCCATTCCAATTTGAGATCTCATACCAATGTCTCTCTCCTCTAAAACATGGTATGCATTCTACAACCATTTTCTTCTCATTCCGAGTTATTTTTCCCTAGTTTTTTGCTCATCAGTGATCCATTGTTTGAATGCAGATCTGGAATGGAAGTTGGTCTATGTGGGTTGTGCAGAGGATGAGAGATATGACCAAGTTCTTGAAACGGTCTATGTTGGTCCTGTAAATATTGGAAACTACCGCTTTGTTTTTCAGGTATTGATTGATCAATCAAATACCCAATTTGACATTCTGGTTGCCATCTTTGTTGGCTGTAATTTTTGAGCTCCATTCACCTATTTGGTCAATGTTGGTCCTGTAAATATTGGAAACTACTGCTTTGTTTTTCAGGTATCCATTGTTCAATCAAATACCCAATTTGACATTCTGGTTGCCATCTTTGTTGGCTGTAGTTTTTGTGTTCCATTCACCTGCTTTGGTCATTTGTGGATAGGAAAACAACTCAATCAGTAAACCTGGTGTGCTGGCCGCGGCGTGATCTAGAAATATGCTTTACCCTTCTTGGCATTTTGGGTTTTTTGGGATGATGATTCCTCTGATTTTCCTTGCAGGCTGATGCTCCAAATGTGGAGGCAATACCAGAAGAGGACATCTTGGGGGTGACTGCCATTCTACTGACTTGCTCATACAAAGGCCTGGAGTTCATAAGAATTGGGTATTATGTGAACAATGAGTACATTGAGCAGGGGCTTCTTGATGCCCTCCTGCTAAGGTAGCAATTGACAAGGTGCAGAGGCTTATTGTGGACTCCAAGCCCAGAGTTACCAAGTTCCCTGTTTCCTTTCTTTCCTGCCTCTCAAGCAGCACCAGGAAATGCTCTGTTTTGCTCCTCCTGAACCCAGATATTTGGATGTTGCAGAGGAGAAATTTGAGTCAGATGGTGAAGTTGAGTGTGGGGAAATGTGGTCAAATGATGAAATTGATTTGTTGGAGTCATTGGGATGGATTTAAGGGCTAATCAATCCTATGGACTAACATAGATTAGGCAGTGTGAGGTGGGGATTGCAAGAGAAGGTCCTCTAGGCATTCTTTTTGTTTAGGCCTGATGGAATCTGCTGCCCTACTCTCACCTAATGATGTGGGTTGTTCACTACAAAAGACCCTGAAAGATCAGGATTCTTAATGGTAATTGTTTTTAACCTGGATGGAGGATTATTTTAGTTTTTTCCAAAAAAATTCCCTTCCACATCACTCTGCCTGCGCCCACATTTTGTAAACAAATTAACAATTTTTATATGTAACATTTAAATGCCTGAAATTTGTGCCCTTCAACATTGGGAAAGATAAATTTATATCTTAGTATATTACACCTCCTCAAATAATTAGTTTAATATTTTAAAATTAAGTGTATTTATGATTTTTTTGCTATGTCAATATTTTTAATATTTAGGTGATGATTCAACAAATTTATAATATTAAAATTTCAAAACAAACCATTTTAAAGTCTTATTATAATATAATATAATATTAAAATTTCAAAACAAATTATTCATCTGTATTTTTATTGGCAAGGATACAAGGATGTGACCATTTTTAAGCACTATTACAATACAATATAATATTAAAATTTCAAAGCAAGTCATTCATCTACGTTTCTATTCAATGATGCAAGCCTTTTAAAACTTTATTGCAATATAATTTTTCTTAATTTTTAAAATTAAAAAAAAAAAAAAGTGTCATATTCATTACTCAACTAATGTGTTGTCTCCCATGTCATAAAATATTTGCACATTTAAGTATTTAATATAAAACCTCGAATTTTGCTTAATGGGAATTGCCTTTTAGTTACTTTAATAACTTAAAGTTAATTTAAAAAACATTATTTTCCCTATCTTCACATATACCATGGCATCCGTCTTTTGCAAAAGAAAGAAAGAATATCATAACACATTGGAATTGTGGACACCAAAATAATAGAGAATAGTATCATAATATTCAATTTCTTTCTAATTTATGTGTAGAACATTAAGTAGTAGCGGAGTGAGGTTTGCCTCCAATTAACAAGATTTTTATTTCATAAAGAAGGGAATAAGCCAGGTCTTCATCATCATTTTTTCTCTCTTCAATAAATTTTCAGAGTGAAGGAAACATTTGGAGGCGTATTTTTGAATCAATGATCTTAATTTGATGAACACTCAACAAATGTTGATAACTCTACTATTCGCATCTATTTGTATAAAAAAATAAAATGCAATATACGAAAATAATCAATTATTATATTAGTAAAAGTCACTTATAACTCATTTATAGTATGACATTATTTTGTTGATATAATAACTACATTAAGTGGCATTCCTACAATGATATCATGGGGAGTTAGAAGGATGTAATGAAGTGAGTGTGTTTATTTTTAATGGAGTAGAACCAACAAAATGTATGAAAAAATTAAACATATAAATATAAATAACAAATGCAATCAAATAAATAAACAAAAAAGAAAAATAAATAAATAAGCGAAAAATGTTGAGAGGAAAAATGTGATTAAGAAGAAGAAAAACTCTATTTTTTAATTTCTCATAGGTCATTTAAATTAAATGAACATGTTAATTATATTGGATTTCAATAATAAGAATGTTTAAATTTTGTTAATTACAATGTATATAAAATGTAAAGATAGATTTTAAATTACAAGAAAAAAGATAAACATAGGTAATGAAATTATTAATAATTGTGGTATATTAAAAATATAAGATGAGATCTTTTAGATTGATATCACTTGACATTTTGACATAAATGTATTTAAGATATTTGTATTCGTTATGGTACATTAAACATATAAGATTAAATCTTTTAGATTGATATTACTCGACATTTTGAGATAAATGTATTTAAGATATTTGTACTCGTTATGGTATATATTGGACTTAGTTTGTTACAAACTAAGGCTCCCCATCAATATGGGATTATATTTTTTTAATGAAATTGAGGAATTTAGAACATGAACAAATACTAAGATGCACTAATGAGATGTATCCAACGTAAGGTAGTAAGGCATGCATTTAGAAGTAAAATACAAATATAAGATACAAAGTCTTGAAGTTACATAGCTATAGAAGAAAATTATTATTATTTGATTGTATCCAGAGCTTGCATGGGTTATGTGTATAGAATTCTTGAGCTTAGATGTCAAGGGACCGAGAGAATTCCATTTCGCCAAAATTACTCGGGGCATGATCGTGGTCTCATCCCTTATCACTTGGTATCTCTTAGGATTTATACTTTCGTAGGTACCTTTACACCATCAAATACAACATTGAACTACAACCCATTTGATTATAGAATCATTGAACCACAACCCATTTGATTATAGAATCCAATTTAATTCCCATCATTATGTAAACACAACTTACCACCACATTTGTTTCTTTTGCCCTCTACAATTCAACTAACATTTTTGCCTCTTGTGCCCTTCACAATCTAATTTTGATTAGGCCAACTAATAATAACAAAAAGTTGATTCCTCTTCAAATACATATCTAAGTATCATTTTGTCACCCTAGAAACGAATGACATAAAATAGTGGGTCTCCCTCACTATAGAATTCCCATTGACATAATTTATTTTTACCCCTAAATTTATGCTCAATGCTCCCTTTTATGTGCTTTAAAATGGCTAGGGGTTCACACTCAAACAAGGGTTGCGGTGTGTAGCAAGAGTACCTGCCGCTAAGGTTGGTGGCATTAGGAAAAGGGAAGAAAGCATAAATTTTTCAGTTTTCCAAACATCGATCTGGGTGCTTTGCTCTGTGGAGGCCAATAGGGGAATTTGTACAAAATGCACGCGGTAGCAACAAAGCAAAAATTCTATACCTCAAAGAAGTAGAACCTTTCCTTGCTGCATAAATATCAGGAAATAGGTAACGCCTTTTAAAATTCAGTTATTTTTTCCCAATGCACATCATGAAAGGATTCTCAGTCTTTCTCCTCAATGGTGTGTATATATGGAACTACATTACGGCATTCTGTCTCATGTCAAGTGCCATGTGTTAATTTGTTTGGCACTGGAATAGGTGTGAATATCGTGGTGCAGACCATGGCTCCTATAATGGTTTTGTAGCTCTCAAGTCTGCCAATACAATAACTTCTCCCAATCAAGACATCATTCTATTTTGTTGGCCAATTTGCTTGGCATCATTGGGGCCTATTACTCTTAGTCTCTTAACACTGGTGTTTTATTTAAGATGATCGGTATGCATCACCATGACATGGAAGTTTTAAGAGGCCTCGTATAGCATCTAGAATTATTACCTCGTAAGCTTCAAGGGGTAGGCTAGCTAGATCTGTTGCTTAAGACAATGAATTCAAAAATATTTTTGCAGCTACGTCTGACATTCCTCGCTGTTGGTTTAGGTGCGAATGTGTCTGCTCGTTATGGACTGTGTAGACATGCCAGATGGGTTTTTTTGGACAAATGCATTTGTTTCCAGCCACAAATTCTTGATGAAACAGATATCAGTAATTGCAGATAGGATTATTTCCCACTTGCATCAGTAGGTTGATTGGCTAGTACTAAAAAGCATGTGCAATAGGCTAGAAAATGAAATACAAAATTGGGAAACATCGAGATTCCGAGTTGCTTGTGTCAAATTGATTGCCCGTTCATTCATTCGCAACGTACACATGTCAATTGACCGTGTGTACCATCCAACTTTCAAATATTTAGCCAAGTGGGCGTGGGAGGTTCACAAAATAGTTGTATGTTACAACAAGGGAGTCTAATATAATAAAGCATAGCATCAATTTCCTATTTACTGATCATATTTAACATGAATGACAGAAGGATAATTCATTATCTTTTATATTTCCTTACAGCAAAAACAGACATCAGTTGCTACTTAACACACAATCAGGTCAAACCGAACACATGATCAGATCAAACTAAACATGGCTTCCTCAATACACTACCTCGTGTTAACCTAATATATGAACAACTTTTTTAATTTAGAATAGATACTTTGTATATTAAAAGAAAAGATATTTACAACAAAGACTGTACAAAAGAATGAAATGTACAGTGAAAGATACAAAGAAATTTATAACTTGGTCCGTAAATCAACAAGAACAACAATGAAATCAGAATAATCCCCAACAACAAGCTTTTGGCTTCCTTGAGCAAAAGAAATCCTTTAGAAATTAATTGCAGCCGAACTTCGATTCTCCAACAATGACAAAAATCATCTAAATTGTGTACTCCATCCATGAAGACATGATTGCATCTAAGTTTCCAAATAATGAACAAGGCAAAAATCCACACACAATGCTAAATACTCTTAAAAGAGTTGCATATAAGGGCATTGGAATCACCCAACAATACTGCCCGCCAATGAAGAGGTCCATGAAAAATAGCAAACAACTTGGTCTTCACAAACTTCCACAAGGATCTGGGAAAAGGACAGGCCCACAACAGATGCTTAACAGTTTTCAATTTCAAGCAATAAAAATATAGCCCATCCGTAAGACCAATCTTGGATAAGCGAGCCTTTTATAGTGATGTGAGGAATTTGAATTGTAATTCATAAATCGAACTTTCATTGTATTTTCATTTTGACTTTTTATTACTAATGAGAAAATTGATTGTTCATCCATTATGGTGCACCTCAAGATGTATATGTAATAAGGCCGTCTACAAACCACTCGAAGGACTCTTTGACATAAAATAATGTTTAATATGAATAAAGAATAAGCTAATTCTTGGAAGCTAAGATAAGAACAAAGCATTGATATGAACAAAGAATAAGCTAATTCTTGGAAGCTAAGATAAGAACAAAACATGGATTTATTCTAGAAAAATAGGAGAGAATAAAGCAAAATTCTATTGTAGGAAAATTGAACGACTTAAATAAGTCATTTAAAGGCAAAAGATTGTTTCAGAATAATGAAGCGAATAAAGCTACACAAAGCCTAAATTTTGTAAGATTTGGTTTAGTCTAGATGTTGTTCATGAGATTGAAACCCCGTTCAAGGAACATATATTGGCTTGGCGACTTAAATCAACATAATCACCCCATACTATAAAATTGAAATTCATTTTATAATCAAACCAATTTTTTTTTCACCTGAGCATCTTCCTCAAGCATATAGGTAAATAACAAAATACAAGAAAATACCAGCACAAATTGTAGTCTCCTTCTCCATCTCCCTCTTGCTCATCTATGGAATTTAACGATGTGATATGGAGGACATGGCCAGAGGACGAGGCGAATGAGAAGAGTAAAGGGTATTAGAGTGTATGGTTTCTAGGACAGGAGGGGGCTTGCTTTGGAAAGCATAAGAATCCTTGATTTGGAAAACATTGTTGTAGAGAGGTGCTTCCTGTAAGCTTCTTAAGCCAGACATGGACTATCACGAAAAATGCTTCTTACTTTTTCCTCATCATTTAGAGTCACACGAGATACATTCAAATCGAACCTCTGCTCTGCAAACACCACAATCATTAGCATTTTTTCTTTTCCATACGCCCAAATCATTCATATTCTTAACAAGTAAATACGTACACCATTGTGAGGAGCCGACTTCCTATTTTCTTGCATGGGGACCAGTCTCTGCCTCTCTTGGTTTTATTTACGTGTACATCTCAAGCCGGGGCCGAATTAAAGGTTGGGAGCGCCTAGCAATAGTTTGAGTGGACGCCCTCCTCAAAAAATTATTTAATATTATTTTCCATAAAGTAAATAAAGAAAAATTGTCTATATTTTTATATTTTTAAATTTACATCATGGTCATAATAAAATAATAATAAAAATATATTATTAAATTATCACGGAAGGATGAAAAATATTCTGTGGATGGAAAAATTTAATTGTAGGAGATGTTCAGAATGCAAAAAATACAATATTTTATACAAGGCTTCTTATAAGTCTGATTTAGCCATATCAAGTAGGTGACAAGAACTCTATCTGAAATAAAGCACCATTTTTTTGCAAAGAAATAAAAATGTTTATGTAGCTCCCATGGTTTTGTGAAGAGTCGTATTTGGACTAGGCCTACGAATTCCTCCATAACAAAATAATAAAATTTTCCCCAAAAATTAAGAATAGAAAATTAAATACTTTTTTCCTTTAATTATACTCACCTCTACTAGATACACCAACAACATTATAAAACATACATTAACCTTTTTCTAGAACAAATTACACACCTACATAATCTAGAGCTACATCAAAGAATGGGTAACAATACCAAAAAAAATCATGTGCTTATAAATATGTGATATTTTCTTTTACTTGCAAAAATATTACAAACGCGTTTTTATGTTTATGCATGAAATTTATGTTAGTACACAATAAAATCTATAAATGGGTTGATCAATAGTAATTCTTGGATAAATTATTTTAAAGTTAAGTTCCAAAAGTAACCGAAAAAACAAAATTTTTAGATTCAGGTGCCTTGAGCCTGGCGCCCTAGGCAAATCGCCTAGTTTGCCTAAGGCTTAATCCTCTGTCTCAAGCTTTTTTCGATCGGAAGTAGGAATAACAAAATGACATGGTGATCGGATGTTTTTGTGCAGCGTCATGTCATACCATTTTCTTTCAAATGAGTGACTGATCGTGTGCCATCATGCACTACACCGCTTCATCAGATATCTCGCCACTTCTTGCTACTACTCGTTACTCATGGCATTTCAATATAATGTCTCACACACAGTGATAAATACTTAAGGGAGAGGAGCCAGTAGTTGTGCACCCAAGTTGAGGGGTGTACAACACACATATAAATACATCAAATTTTGGAAAAAAAAAACCCTTTAATAGATTTTTTTTTCTTAATCTAAATTTTTTTTTGAGCATTTTTATTTTATGGAAAGTGGTTTTTAAATGGATTTAAATCAAGTAGTTTTTCATACAAAGGAAAAAAGGGTGGACCATTAGTAGGGCATTATGTCATGCATTTTTTCCACTTATGTGGCATCATGTGATTGGGTGATTCTTTGATGTGACACATTTTATTAGCTACTTTTTTTTCAAATGTTGAATGACAAATGTACATGTACTAGTCACTCACTTCACAAATACCCTCACCATTATTGGTCCATGCTCCACTATTGGCTCCTCTCCCTTAATGTGTATACATTCATCAACATTCTCTAGTTCTTGTGAAGCTAAAGTTGTATAATTTTTCCCGTTCTTTGTGATAGTGGCCATCAATGCCTTGATTGATAGTTGTGGACCGTGGTTACCCCTTGCTTGGTAGGAGACAACGCCATCAATGCTTTCAAATCTGTAAGACTGTTTGGTGTGAGAAAACATGCTAGAGTCATTTGATTTATGGTTGATATGACATGTCCACAACAAGTCACCTAGTTTTCACCCTCCATTCATTGATGCAAAGACACGTCATCGATATTTTTTAAACATGTGTACATAAGTCGAAATTATATGCCTCGTACGGCCAAGCCTGGAAATTGACACGCTGTAGGCTGTTTTTTTGTGATTTTAACCATATTTTACGGGTAATTTTTTTTTTTCGAAAAGCGTAAACAAAAACAGCCGCAATTTTGAAAACCATCAACTTTTTTTAAGGGGTTTATTTAAAAACATAATATATATATATGAACATATTATACATACATCTATAAAAATTTCTTAAAATTACGACCACGTGAAAGAGCTAAACCGTGACAAATTTTGCTTTGACAAGCACAAATAATTTGAAATTCTAGGCCTACTCGTACTAGTGGGTTTTTAACTCAAGAGAATAAACAAATATTGCAGACCATCCAATAGTGTCATACACACGTACCACACTAAAATTTAGTGATTTTATCTCTCTGTTGCCTATCAGACACAAACCCCCATCCTTCTAGTTGGAACACAAAAAATGATAGAAAGGCATGTGACATATCAGAATTTGAAAGGTTGAAATCTATTTAATCAACGCACTTGCACGATTGTTTATTTTTATCGTTGATGTTCTTTGTAGATGTCCTGGCTTGGCTCATTTCACTTAAGGCATGCCTATCAGGTGTAATTAAGAGAATACACTTGTAATAATATATACAACATCACCACCCAATCCCATATTAACCTCCCAATATGTAATTTCTATAATAATGTTTTCGGGTTAGCGAGAAACATAGAAAAAAACATAAAGGGTAGCCTATTCTAATTTTCGGTGCGGTTAAGGTCTTGGGCTATTGGTGAGTTATAAGTAGTTTGTAATCATTAACCCAGTTCCATTATTAACGAGTTCATTGGATGCTTTCAATAAGTGGCCATGGGGATACCTTGAGGTAGGGGTCAAACTTCTCTATATGGACCAAGTGGAACATATCGGGGCACTCTAAATACAGATTGCTCGGTGGGCATTAAGGACCCAAGCCCACCCCCATGTCCCACTTATAGAAAGTGCTCCTCCACCACTCCAGTTCATAGCTCTGGTATAATAAAAAGTGTTTAACATCCAAAGTTTTGACATTTTACCAAGAAATGTCCCACTTCAAATGGATATAAAACTAAGCATAAGGAAGACAAAATCTCCAAAGGAAGATCTGGTTCCGTAGCTTCCAACAAGGAAAGAAAAACCTTAATCCAAATGGTGGATCGAGACATTAGAACAAGGAGCTTCCCACGACCATGAAATGATAAAGGGAAAAGACTTGAATATAAATGCACCAGAGGTAGAGAATCTTATTCCATAAGTTCATGGGCTAGAAAACCATAAGATAGAAAAAATAGGCTCAAAACCGCCATATCTCGAAATATATATAAAAAAAGGGATTTTAAGGTGGCCACTATCTCAGAAACTTTGGAAGCCAAATACTCCTCTACCAAAAATGGGAGGAGATGCTTCATTGGACCAAGGAAAGCTAGATGACCGGATCAACATAAACCCGTGAAGCTTATCATGAAAGTTGATGAAAATAACTCTAGGGTTTTGATTAATCTATTAGCAAGAGATCAAGGGCTTGTTGTGGAAGAGAATGCAGATCAACTGGACACTTCTGACCGAGAAATTTCAAAGCTTTATGAACAACCTCAAAACAACATCCTATTAGCAACGGATCTACGGGGAGATGGAGATGCCTATGGAAGATGTCGAGTTGACCCATTGGAAACCATCGTGGAGGATGATTCACTTGGAGATTACACTGAGGTGAAGGCCTTATCTCCGGATTAAGATCTACTACTCTCTCCATCTTGTGAACAACCTATTATCAATGACAAAACAATAACTTCACAATTGGATACTTATAACCTTAATGGTGAACAAGAAATGTGTGAAAAAGAGGAGGGGGAATTAACCCTAACTCCAATGAATGTGATTATTGATTGTGATAATGACTTGAATAGTGGTTTCATTGAAGTTAAGTCTAAGAAAAGAAGAATGAAAGGTTTTGAGGGGATCCTGATGTGCTTTACAATGATTAAAAAAGAAAATTATAAATTGGGAGGCTTCCACCTCAAGGGTCACCAGGTCCTCTGCTAAGAAGATAAAAAATATTGGTGTTAGCAACAAAAAGGAAGACCCTCCAAATATGAAATTAGAAAGAAAGAGACTGAGAAAGATATTACAGATGGGACTCAAAGTCAATTGAGCCATCCAACTGCTTCCCCCATATTTTTAGATGAAGATTATCTCCTGAAATGTCAGAGGATTGAATGGGGGTCCTAAACAAAGAGTTCTTAAGGAACTTCATAGATATAGTAGACCTGGTATCCTTGTTATTAGGAGACTAAAATGAAAGTAGATACTCTAGTTGGTTGTAAAAAGAATTTTTGGGATGAATCAGATTTTGCTGGTTTTGACTCTCAAGGAGCGTCAGGAGGTGTAGCAGTCTTCTGGGATCCGAGCATCCTAATTGGTAACATGATCTTTGCTTCCCATAATCATTTAGCTATCAAATTCAATGCTTTGGATAATGATTTAGTTTGGATCCTTTCCAATGTTTATGCACCTAATTCTATTACTGGAAGAAGGAAACTTTGGGAGGAGTTAAGGGTTTTAGAAGCTAGATATGTTGATGCTAATTGGTTGGTTATGGGAGACTTGATACCTCCCTAAACCATGAAATGGAAGACTTTGCTGATTTTGTCTCCTCTATGAATCTTATGGACATTGAGCTTCATGGAAATCAATTCACTTGGTCTAATAGGAGAGTTGGGGAAGATCTGATTAGGTAAGGCTAGACAGAGCTCTTATCTTCTAGTTGGATTTTAAATTAGGATTTCCATCTTTCTTCCTTACCTAGGATTGGATCTGATCATAATCCAATAGTGCTAAGTTTATTCAATTGGTCCAAACCCTCACATAGTTCTTTTAAATTTGAAAAATATGGTTGGATCATGAGGATATCAATGATAAGGTTAAATAATGGTGGCATTGGGATGGGGAAGGAACTGCTCAATTTAGATTGGTGTAAAAATTGAAAAATGTAAAGAAAAAGTGAGAATTTGGAACAAGGAAGTCTTTGGTAATATTTTTGAAAAAATAAGGATCTAAAACAACAATTGGAGGATTTAGAACAAAGAGTATCTACTAAAGGTATGGATTCTAAAGACTATCATTTGGAAAAGGAATTACTTTATGATTTCCATAACATTTGCAATAGAGAAGAAACTTTTTGGAGACAGAAATCCCAGGCTATTTGGTTGAAAGAAGGAGATAGATTTTTTTTTTCCATATGACCACACTCAAGCATAGGGCCTGCAAAAGAATAACTGAATTCTCCATTGGAAATGACATAGACATTAAGCGAAGCACTAATATTTTATGAAAATATGCTCATTAAGTCTAATGTATGTAATGAAGAATAAACCTCTTATCTATTAGATGCCATCCCTAGAGACATTATCTCTAATGAGAGGTTTAAAGAACTCACTAAAATAGTGACAATTGAGGAGTTAAAAAGTGTTGTTTTTGCTTTGGAAGGGGACAAGGCACACTGGGTTGATGGATTTTCTGCAAACTTCTTTCAGAAGTTTTGGGATTTTTTTAGAAGACTTGCTCAAGGAAATCAATGAGTTCTATAGAACGGGTGATTTACTCAAAGAACTGAATAATACTCATATTGTGCTAGCTCCTAAAAAGATAGATGCTAAAGACTTCAAGGAATTTTGGCCTATCAGCCTGGTAAATGTTATTTACAGAATATTTACTAAGATTCTTGCCACTAGGATTCAACCTTTGCTTTCTGATTTGATCTCAAAACAACAAAGTGGTTTCATTAAAGGAAGAATCATACAAGATGGGGTGATCATGGTGCATGAAACCATTCATTCCATGGATAAAATAAAGAAAGCTAGGATGGCCATAAAGTTAGACATGAACAAGGCCTTTGATAGAGTATCTTGGAAGTTTCTAGATAAGGTTTTGTTGAAGTTTGGATTTCACACTAAATTCAGGAAGATCATTCAGGCTTGTATATCTACCTCCAGATTCTCTGTTGTAGTTAATGGAGTACCAGTGGGTTTCTTTGCAAGCAGTAGGGGCATAAGACAAGGGGATCCAATATCCCCTCTTCTTTTTATAATCATGGCTGACAACCTTAGTAGATCTATTACTAAGGCTATTAATGTAGGTTTGTTAAAAGGATTCAGACCTACCTCTTCAAACCAGACAGCTTCCCATCAACAATTTGCTAATGACATCATTTTGCTGTTGATGGCCTATATTCTTTGTTAGGATTTCATATTATTAGTGCTCACATTATTATTAAAGTTAGATTATAATTATGTGATGTAATTGAGTTGGTATTACAACTCATATTGTTATAATATATTGTTTCAACAATATATTATTATAGAGTTTTGTTGTACCCGTAAAATTATAAACGGGTAAGTTGTTTGTTGACTTCCTATTTTCTAGGAAGTAGTTCTTCTATTGTATTGGCTATATATTAGCCAAACATGTTGTGTAGATATATAGAAGATATAATATTATTGTGTGTTATTTCCTGTGTAAATCTGTTGCTGCATTTATATTTGGTATCAGAGCACTACATTATCTTTGTGCCTGTGATGAAAATATAGTGCAATTGTAAGGGGAAATCATTTCATTTGGAAATGCCCCGTTGATGAGTATTTTATTCAGATGCCTTTAGTAAATCATGGGTTTGATTTCATAGTCTCAGTGTGTTCTGTGGCATTAAATATTCATCTATCATTGGGTCTTCTGTCAGATCAGTCAAACAAAAGTTAATTGGTCTATTTCCTTTGCCCATAGTTCAGATATTCTATGTATTGCATGCTTGATCTGTGTCTATCGTCTCAGAGTTTTTAGAGTGAGAGCTTGTCTGAATTGAAGAGGGCGATTAAAATTGTTTGCTTCAGTGTGAAACTGATTGGCTGTGATTCTCATCTTGCTCGAATCTCATTGAAAATTCAACACTGGCAACGTGTTTGCATGTTTGTGAGCTTGATTTGTTGGATCATTGGGTCGAAGCACAGAGAATCCATCATTTTGCATTAATTGTTCAGTTCAGAATCACCTCTCAACATGTCGTTGCATCATTCCTAATTTCATTGCAAGCAAAGGTTCTGCATTGGATGAGACAGAGACTGAATTTCATCGACAATTTCATGCCCGCTTTCTTCCTTCTGGCGTGTTGTATGCATGCTAAATCGATCTCCTTGTGGGTTACTTTGTTGCTTAACGAATTCGTTCGTTGCTATCACCTATGCATTTTCCTAGATTTGCATCCATTCGCGAATTTCATCATCCCTCTATATACATCGACCCTAGATGCGTAACAGATCATACAGTAAGGTTTTGGGAGGCCATTAATGGTCGACTTGATTACAGTTCGGCATACACATCTACCACGTGGCACCAACTGGAGTTACGCTGCCTTTTTTCTGCCATATTTGTTTCCAACGTCCTCGTAACTGCTAGTTCACGAGCTAGAGATAATACTATATGATGGAGTAGTGGCAGATCGGTCAAAGATAGATGCTCAAATATCCGTCTCCAACCTGCAAGTTTTGCACATGGCAGATCCGTTTCATCTCAGAAATCACACATTCTAAGTGCCTCAACGTGAATTAAACGTGTCATTTTTTCATTTTCTATAAATTCTATACGTATTTTTATATATACAAGGTCTGGTTATATGTTTAGTTGGGTCTAATCTTTGAGTCAAATTGTATTATGGTCGGTGTCAATAGGTGTATTCTAAATAGTTTATTTAGTAGTTGTTCAAATTCATTAGTCTTTGTTAAAATATATTCTATATTAACATTAAATGTGTTGAGTCATTCTAAGTTAACAATGTGTCATTTATTGTGAGTCAAAAGTCTTTCCATTGAGTGGATTACCAATCAAAGTTATAGTTTTATATTTTTTTAGTCATTCATTTGATCTCTTTAAAATATAGGGTGTTATTTTGTAAAATCCATAAAGTCGAGTTCATAAGTCAATATGTGTTTATTCAATGTCATAGTGTTTCTCAAAAGTATCATAAATTGTAATTGTCTTATTGTGAGCATCATTTGTGAGTCATTGTAAAAAGTGTCGTCGTCCAAATTCTGAAAAATAAAAATAAAAATTTGCCCGCATTTCAATTTTGGACGCATTTTCGCTTGTACGCGACGTCCAAATTATTGAAGGTATTTTTGAGCCTCATGATCACATTCGGTGAACTAGCAACATAACATTAGAGGATGGAGGCATCGGAGGTTGGAGGTCATTCAATGACCTCTCGTCAGTTGCCAACGACGGGGCCGCATACCAGCTTTGGTGACATGTGTGTGTGTGTGCGTTTAATTTTAGTGCTTCCAGTGTGGTACAGTTTGCGTTTTCAATAAGTGGAAATTTCACATTGAGGGGGGGAACATGATCCAATGTTCCATTTCCATTATGTTAGTTTTTTCTATGTATGTATGAGCAACAGATTTCAATAGAATTTCCTATGTTATTCCCTACAGTGAGATGTGATGAGAGCTGAGAATAGTACTTGGCATATCATGATGTGGTTGTAGGTAAACCACTTGAAAACCTTCATTTGTGGTTTGTGGTAAACCAATAGCAAAACCACCATTCTTGGTTGTTGGTAATCCATTTGCAAAACCATCACTTTGTGGTTTGTGGTAAACCAATTGCAAAACCACCATTCTCGGTTTGTGGTCAACCGTTTGCAAAACCATCCTTGAGGTTTGTGATCATCCTGTGAAAATCACCAGATCATGAGCAGGTGCAAGTATAAGGCAGGTTTTCCCCATGTTCGCACTAAGGGGGGGAATGTTAGGATTTCATATTATTAGTGCTCACATTATTATTAAAGTTAGATTATAATTATGTGATGTAATTGAGTTGGTATTACAACTCATATTGTTATAATATATTGTTTCAACAATATATTATTATAGAGTTTTGTTGTACCCGTAAAATTATAAACGGGTAAGTTGTTTGTTGACTTCCTATTTTCTAGGAAGTAGTTCTTCTATTGTATTGGCTATATATTAGCCAAACATGTCTTGAGATATATAGAAGAAATAATATTATTGTGTGTAATTTCCTATGTAAATTTGTTGCTGCATTTATATTCTTGAGGCAAAAGCAATTAAAACCATTCTCAAGTTTTATGAGGCAACTTCTGGACAATAAGTTAACTTTGAAAAAATCTCGGTTTACTTTTTCAATACCCCTTTGGAAAGACAGAAGAGAATTTCTCTCATTTTGGGATGCAAAATAAACTCTTTGCCTACCACTTATCTTGGTCTACCTCTTGGGACCAATAAAGTGTCTATGGTGTATGGAATGCCTTATTGGATAGATTTCATAGGAAGTTGGTTGGTTGGAAAGGTGCAGTTCTTTCTAGTGCTTGGGAAATGCTTACTCATCAAAAGTAAACTCTAGAACTTACCATTTATATAATGTCCATGTTTAGCATACCTTCAGCTGTCATTGAAAGCATTGAAAAGATTCAAAAAAATTTTCTTTGGCATGGAACTGAAGAAAGGTTCAAATATCATCTAGTTGCATGGGATCAGGTTTGCATGCCTAAGAAAATTGGAGGCCTTGGTATCAAAGACATAAGAAAAATGAATGTTGCTTTGATTGCTAAAATGGGATGGAGATTGTTAAAGGCGAGAAAAACCTTGGATAGAGCTCATCAAACCAAATATTTGGCTCAGAACCATGTTCATACCTTTCTCTTTGAAGAGCAACTCCCCAATGGTTCAATTTTTTGGAACAATTTGCTTCAAATCAGGAAAATTCTCACAAAAGGATGTAGATGGAAAGTGGGAAATGGTAATGAAATTCAGTTTTGGCAGGACAATTGGACCAATTTCAGCTTGAGGGACAAGTTTGGATCCATCAAGGACATTTTGATTGAGAAATATGGCAGCAAAGTGAAAGACTATATAGATTTGGAGGAGAACAAGAGAACTTGGAAACAACTTAGGGTGGACATGTTAGAATTGGAACCAATAGTCTCTTCTCTTCAAGAACAACTTGCCCATATTCCTTTAAATCAAACTGAATCCAAGGATGAACTTATTTGGGTCAACTCTTTTGATGGTGATTACACTGTCAAATCTGGATATAATACATTCTTTGAGAATATTCAAGTGTGATTTTAACTAGAGTAAAATTTGGATGTCTGAGTTAACCCCAAAGATTAATCTTTTCCTTTGGCTTGTGCTAAAGGGGAAGATTTTAACTAATGATAACCTTATCAAAAAGGGTTTCATTATGCCAAACATGTGTTGTATGTGCAAGAATGAGGCTGAAGATATAAAACACTTATTGTTACATTGTGATTTTGCTGCAAAGTTGTGGGGTCTAATATTTACAAGTTTTGATCTATGGTGGAATTTTCCTAATAATGTTTTGCATGCCTGGATACAACGGGACCCCTATAAGCATTACATGGCTAGAAGAATTTGGAAGTTGATCTTTCCACATACCATTTGGAGACTATGGAAAGCCAGGAATGGAATCATCTTTAGAGATAATAGATAACTGTGTAAAAGGTACTAAAGGAAATTGTCGTTACGTTATCAAAGATAACTTAGAGAGATTCAGACCCCCAAAGAATAAGAAATATCCTAAGGAAGAGGAAGCTATTCTATCAGCATGGAACATTGACATTGGAAATATATAGAGAAAATATCACACTAGTATAGACAAGTCTTTGATCCATTGGATTCCACCTCCTAATCTTTGGTACAAGCTCAATTTTGATGGAGCTTCCAAGGAAACCTAGGAGCTGCTAGAGGAGGAGGAATAATCAGAGATCACAGAGGCTCTTTGTAGGTAGCATGGGGCATCAATCAAATCACTATTTTGAAGCTTTATCAACATTATGGGGCATTAGACTGGTTAAGGACTGCAATATTTCAAATATCATCATAGAAGGGGACTCCATGAATATTGTAAGTCATTTAAATTAGGTACATCCCCTAGTTGGACAATAAAGGATTTTATCTATGAATCCATAAATATTTGCAAGTCCTTCACAAATTACAAAATCATTCATTCCTACAGGGAAGGCAATAAAGTCACAGACACTCTTGCTAATCATGGGGTTCTCAATAAAAATGCATATTTGGTATAATAATGAGAACTTACCTAGTCAAGTACAAAATGCTATTATCAATGACAAGTATGACAATGCACTTGAAGTCCAAAGCCATTGATGAGTTGTCATTCACACTTATGAAGGTAAAGATAATCATAACTCTCCCCGCAAGCTTATCATCAAAACTAAATGCTCTCATCTCTTGCACGCTTTCTGGGTGGGAAAAAGAGTTGATAAGAAGCGGTATTTGGGAAATAATATTACCACTCTAAAGTGGAATGAAGATTCCAATAGTGGCCGTGCCATCATTGGGGGAGCACCGTGTCAAGTCGAGCTGACATGTGACTTGACATGGAAGGAGGACGAGGTTCTTTGGAATTATCTGTAGATTGGTGGGGTTTCCAATCTCATCGAAGGGATTCAAGGATATGACCAACACGTCTCCATTCAATTTGCTGGAGTTCAAAAAATAGAATAGTGTCATATGGGGACAAGGCCATTAATGTCATTGAAGAACTTACTACGAAATAACTGGTCTAAACATGAATGACAACTAATTTGTAACAAAAGAATTTATAAGGCGACAAAATCCAAAAATTTCTTTGACGCGGGTGAAGAATTGGATTTTGTCACTTCAGAATCAAGGTTGCTTCAATTCCAACCCCATTCGATGAGATTGCAAAAATTATGGTAAGATATGTTACACTGGAAGGAAGGTACATCACAGTTCCCCTTAAGCATCTCATCTTCTTGAACCATTTTAGGATAAATCTTAAAATTTGCTTTCCACATTTCATTTTGAACTCTATAGAGCAGTCAATCTTAGAGGTTCAAAATCACACCCATGCCATTCCCCTCCATCAAGGGATTATTTTTCTTCTGCATCAACATTGTCTTACCTAAAACCTTGCTATGCCTCAAGCCCCTACCCCTCATAACCCCAACCCTATCCTTGACCCCACTAGTCCTACCCCCACAAATCCTATGGGACAGAGGAAGATCATAACAAAAAACTCCTTCTACCCCCTTAATCATCCTTTCCCTCCAAAGAGAGTTATTTGTAGTAAGCAAGAACAAGGAATTTGAACTTTCTCAAAGCCTACTCCATATGGGTAACCTGGACAAAGTAGTACTACTTTGGAGAAGGATGGAGACATAAAGAAGAGGATTGATGAGATTGAGAAGGATTTGGAGGCTTTAAAGAGAGAAATGAAACAAATGTCAAGAAAATATGGGAAGAGGAAAGTGAAAGAGCGAAATGGAATTGCTTTGAAAGTTAGATTAAAGAGATTTACAAAAAGCTCAACTCCCTCGACAATAGGATGATGAATGTGAGAATCGACAAGATTTTACTCGATAACTCTCAAAGTTGTTTACAATTTTTGGAACAAAAAGTCATGATTGTTTTCATGTTAAACAATATTCTTGAAAACAAATGGGGGAAGGACCAACTCAAGATCAAGTCTTTTGTCAGGTTGATAAGAATGAACCCTCACAGGTTACAACTATTGCATTATTCAAAGGTCCCTAAAGGAATTGAAGCAAACAATTGACAAAGAATCCAAGTGATAAGCTACTTGCAGTGCTTGCAGTAGGTGACATATTAGTAGTTGCTTAATTACCATTTTTCCGCTATTGATATGCGAGTTTAGTTTTTGTTTTGGTACTTTTCCGTAATTGTTTAACCGCTAATCACTGTACTCTCATATAACATCCCAATTTTGATCACTTTTTGATATGTTTTTATTGTGATATCTGGCTTTTGAGCCTTTTTTTTACAAGGGTATAGTCCTTTCAAAAAATATTTACCAATAATAATTTTTTTTCAAATTGTAGTCCAAATAAATATGTCAATGTTTATTTCGTGATGAAGAATGAGGATTTTTATAGTTATCAAAGTAATATTAATAAACGTGGTTATGTCGATTGTGGTGTTTTTTTATTGGCATATTCCATATAATAGGTCTCATATATTTTTACTTAGTAGTGGAGATGTGTCATTTACTCCAAGTGTGATGATTTAGTAATAGTGTTTTCCTTTCTATAATGGTTTTGCTTTCAGTTTTTGTTCGTTGTTCTTTGTTGCTATCATTTACTGATTATTCTTATATAGAGCATGTGTGGTCATCACTTCAAAGGTTTACATTTTCTCATTCTTCATTAATTTTTTCTTTGGTTCAATTTTTTTTTCTTGTTAGTAAAGTTAAGTGATTTGTTATATTTAAAAGGTATAACGATTTAAGTAACAATATTTTTCGCTCCACAACATACATACTTTTGTATATGGAAGCAATTGTAGGAAATGTATGTATAAGGAAGCAAATTGTATGAAACTTATAAGAGCCTCAAGAGAAATAGGAAATAGTTTTGTATATTTTTCTTCTTTGAATACATAATGAAATCCTAGCAATTAGATATTTCTACAACCTGTTCATGACTGTGGTTTGGTATATAATGTTTAAATTTATACTCTGTTTAAATATGGTCATCCCTTAGTAGCTTTTGGTTAGTTTTTTCACATATAGTTCTATTAACAATTTTTTTGCATATTATGGAGGATAGTTTAGTCAATCTCATTATGTTAAAAGGATTTGTCTTTGTTAGAATGGCGAAAGGGTGAGAAGCTTCGACAACATGTTAGTTGTTTTTTTAACAACTTCAGTAACCCCACCATCTACAAGTTGGTCTGTATCAATGACCTCAAAATGATCAAAACCATATATTTCTAACAAATACCTTTTGTTTTGTGGTGAGGAAGGGGATTCACAAAATTTGCAGAGACTATGACACCTTCCCCAAAAAATGGCATACCATTTATGTGGATTTTCTATTGTATAATTTTTGTTGTCATTTACAATTGTTATTAGCACCATCACAACTCTTCTTCTTCACAACGTAGAGCTGTATGAATGTGTGCAATCCTCTCACAAAAACATGCAAATATTTAATTCTCGTGTTTTTATTTAAAAGACCTCTTTGAATGGAAAATAAAATATTCCTTTTTCTCATATGGGAAATTGCTAGAATACCTCAACTATCAATGATTGTTCAAGCATCACATGTTCATGTGTAAGTAATCGAGCTTCAAATTGAAAACAAACATTTATTGGGTTTTCCTCACTTTTACATTTTGGTCCCTTTAATCATAAATTGTATTCATGTGCATAATGTATGTGAGATGGAGACAAAATATAACACGCAATGCATAAATTCATGTCTTCACCTTCCTTGAACATTCTTTTTACTTGTCCTCATCGCACCCGATCCTCGAAAGTAATTTTGGGTGCCGAATTGCCATCTTAGTAGACCTTCCTCCCAAGTATCTTACTAGTCAATAACGCATTGCATCACCCTTCACAATTCTAGGTGTACTTCACCTACGTCATCTTCACTTGAAAAAACAACATGCCTCATAGCTATAGACATACCCTATTCAATTCCTTGATAGCTATAGAGATACCCCAATTACAATTTTTATGAAACCCCTAACCGTAATTATGTATGAAACCCTATTCAAAATTGTGTATAAGGTTAAGTACATATCATATAGTATTTGGTTAGAAACAATGTAAGTTGGGGAATAGATATGAAACATGAAAGGATATTATTTCCCACATTTTTACTAAGTCATGGAATACATTTGAGACATGTATGTATTTAATTCCAACATTTTTATTTAAAAACCCCTTTTTCCAATGGCATATAATATCCACCTTTCGCTCATATGGCCTATTGCTAGCGTGACATAATTATCAATGATTGTTCAATATAAATTTCTCCCCTTAAAGTACTCAAGCTTGAAACTAAAGAAATGTTTCTTTGGTTTTTGCAATTTTTACAATTTAGTCCCTTCAAATGCAAATCACATTCATGCGCATAATGTGTCAGATGGAGATGAAAAAATGGAAGAATTAACATATATTATTTAGGTGGTAACAATATAAGCCATGGAATAAGTGTGGGGCATGCATGTATTTGATTCTCCTATTTTTTATTTTAACCTAACCTTCATTTCTTATTTTCTTCAATTGTCTCTAAATTATCCCTTAAAATGCACATGTTAATTCACCTTACATTTATTTGTGTTCTAACTATCTTAAAGTGCAAGAGCTGAAGTTGCAATCAACAATTATTGACTTTGGTAGTACTGATCAATCCACTCTTTTCTTTTTAGATATCTCCATAATATGTTTCCTTGACCCCTCGCACACCATATGCAATTTTCCTTGCAAAAATTGACACACTAAATTTCATGCGATCAAAAACCTTTATGCCATTGAATACGTAAAATGACAAAATATCATAGCTCACTTGTAACATATTTTTGTATCCCATACGTCCATTCCGTAGAGGGGCTCAATTATCAATGATTGTTCTTGCATTGCTTGCTTCACTATATTTACTCAATTGTAAAATTAAAAAACATGCCTAAAAGGTGCTATAAGAAGCAAACAATACTGTTGGGTTTCAAACTAGGACCCTAGTGACTTCTCAAAAAAATTATTTTGGCCTCTTTAAGCTCACATTGTACTCATGTGAATAATTTGCATGATATTGCGAGGCTTAAGTGGAGTACATATAACAAATAATATTTGGGTAGGAATAATATGGTTTATGGAATAAGTGTGGGGCATGCAATCCATTCATGTTTAATTTCTACAATATGGTTTAATTTCCCACCTTTTAATTTACAACAATCCATTCATGTTTGTCTTACTTATTCGATCAAATGTCATCTAATAAAAACCTTGACATCATGAAATAAAAAAAACAAGTTTGATTAACATCTATAAAACATACAATTTTCATTGATACGTCTTATTGCTCCCGAGGTTTAATTAGCGGTGTTTTTTTCCTGCCATTTATTTTCCTACACATACTTGACCTTACAACTCTAAAGGGACACTACAATTTGCTACAAGATGTATCCATTATGCCTAGGTTTTGCAACCTAAAACTTTCTCATCCTTTTATCGTCCTCTTTGTGAGATTGGAATTCTTAAGTGGAGCACAAATTGTAGATATTATTTAGGTATGAACAATTTGATCCATAAGTATAGGTGTGGGGCATACGTCTAAAGCCTTAATCTACCATTGACTCATATGCCCTGTCATTGGAAGGGGTCAATTATCGATGCATGTCTATGCATAAACTATTTCCTACAATTACTTGAGCTTACAAATGAAAACACGGCTACAAAGTTCTCCAAGAACTATTCATTATGGTTAGGTTCGAACTTGGGACATATTGGATTTTCCTTATTTTATTTTTCCTCTTTAAGTGAAAATTCCACGCACGCGAACATTGCAATACCCTAATTGTTAACCCGATAGTTGAAGAAAAAATCTAGTATAAAATAACATGAAATTGTCACCTTAGCATTCTACGTACACTCCACATCTTCACATCCCTAACGTGTCCGATGAAACATACATTCAAATTCCCCTTACATTTACGTATTTTTAACCACCTAGTAAATTTAATGGCTGCAATTTCATTCAACCTTTTGGTTCGGTAACATATTTTGACCACTCCTTACTTAATGAGATATCTCCTGAACAGTTTCGTCGACGTCTTCGTTGACAACGATTATCTCCTTGTGATTGACAAACATGTCATATAGTTATTTGAGGGTAGAGTTTCACATTGGATCCCCCTTTCCTCTTTCCTTTCCCTTACACTTCTCCACCCATAAACTCCTTCTTCTCCACCCCTCTTCCTCTCCCTTTGTATCTCTTCGTCCAGTTTCACTTCTTCACTAGACCCCTTTCGACATTTCTATGATATATTTCACATACGATTGCTTGTATTATTTGTAAACTGCTCATTTCACGTTGATAAAGCTTGAGAGTGAAAACCTGAATGAACAAGTTGATGTTTTTAAATTTATCCCATATAAAAATAAAATACTCTTCATTTAAAAAACTTTATGTTGAGTAATGAAACCGTAAGTGAAGAGAAATCCAATAAAAACAAGACCATGATATGGAAAATACTGTCAAAGTAGATGCATGAGTGACTTAAAAATATTTTAGCCCTAAAAGTTAATGGTTTGTAAGCAATTTTTTTACGATTCTTCGCAATATATAAATGGTGAAAAATGTAGGTGGCCATAGACAATTATAGTCTAAAGAATTAAAAAACCATATATTTTTGTAAAGCCTTTATAAATATATATGTAGCTTGTGAAAATTTGTATTTCACTTCATCTACTAAATGAAAAATACCAATATGCACCTTTACCCACCAATAGGATGATAAGAAAATGGGTAAGAGAAGTTCAATATGAAGGAAAAAAATCTACCTTTCGTACCGTCCATCATACAAAGTATATACAAAGAGACTGGAGGGAAGGAATGTAATTTAATTGAAATCCACTACTCTACACTAAGAAGATTGACACATTAAAAGAAATGATTAATAAGAAGAAATCCCATTTCCTACTCCATTTCGTGAACCATATGTAGTAGAGAGAATACATATACAAATATAATTCAACCATTTCATTTCATCATTCATGGTATGGAGAAGATAAAATAAAACTTTGTTTTTGCATTCAATGTTCACTATAGGAATACCATTATAAATTGGTGGAAGAGGTGAAGGAAGGAAAGATCATGAGCATGACATCCAACAATGAATTCTCGATCACTTGTTGCAAACCAGATAGCGTTTCCCCATCTAGAATTATATTCTTCCATTTGAAGTCCAACGATGGGTCATTGTCCCCTTCACCAACATCTTTATCTCCTCTCTATGCATGTTCACCTCCTTCCATACATCAACATAATCCAAAGTTATAAAAACACAAATGCAATTTTTTTCAATTAGGAATAAAACTAAACATGACCTAAAATGCTTATTATGGCTCTACAAAAGAGGACAAATTTGACTTTTTCTAGCTCCATGTTTTCTCGCCGCCAAAACATAGAAAACACAAAATTGAAAACCAAGGGAATCGAAATCAAGGTAAATTTTAGTGGTGAATATTCGTTAATTCACGAATATTCCAGTTTTTGAAATTTTTGTTGGGAAAATTTTTAGGTGTAGGGATTAGGACCGGGTCACCTAAATTTTCGAATTCAAATTACTTTTAGAGGGCGGTTTGCCTAGCATTTACACCAATAGCTGACTATTTTATTTCAAATTTCCTTCAACATGAAATTCAAATTTGTAAAATTTACCTTCATATATATATATATATTTATATATATATATATACTAATTACGAATTTAGAATTTCAAATCTGAATTATGATTATCAAGTACACTTAAAATTTTCCCCACAATTCCTTTGCTCGTGCTGCTCGTTGTCCCATGGGAATTGACGATCGAGATCGACCACATATTATAACCTTCCAACATCAAGTTATTTTAACTATTGATATGGTATTTCATTGAAATTGCATATGTTGTAAAATTTCATAAATGGTATTGGCCAAGTAACATAATATATCGTATTGGTCAATAACACAATATATGTTATCGGTATGTAACATATTCTATCAAATCATTAATTTATCCTACCATTTACAAATTTTTACATATGTTGTTATGGTATTATAACTTTTGATATGGTATTTTTTTGAAATTACATATGTTGCAAAATATCGAAAATATTACCGGCTTGTAGCACAACATATGCCGATAGCATATTCTATCAATTTTTTATATTCATCGTACTGTGATTTGTAAAATAACACTCGACCCCATGTATAAATAATTTACAAAATGGATCTTTTAAAAATACTCATTTTCCCCGAATTTAATAAAATAAGAATTGATTAACATCGATCCAAAATTGATTAAATGTGTTCCAAAACCGAATCAAAATCTAATTCCAATCTCATTAATTGTTTCCAATTACAAAATCAAAAGGATCAAATGTGATTTGTCGAAAACATTGTAATAGTGTTATAATTGCACACAAATCAATTAATTATTGATTTAAAACTAAACCAAAATTAGAATAAAATTGATGCAAAATTGAACAAAAAACTCCAAATTGATAACAGAGTTCACCCACCGATTGGGATACAACTTCGGGATAACTTATAATGCCATCTGATCTATTAATAAATCAATTTGCAAGTAAAATTATTAAAACTTACAAAGAATAACGAATATGAAACCTACAAAAATATTCTTAGCGAACCTTTGAAAGACTCTAAACTCAATAAACAATGTCTTCTACATTCTTGTAGCATTTGCACAATCAATTTCCCCTCGTTCTACGCCAAAATTGGCTGAAAAATCTTTATAATGTCATCATATGAACACTAATCGGGAAATTACAAAGTTTAGGAAGAGTGTCTAGAAATTTTGAACAATTCTCTAGTTCTCGCAAAAATCCTAAAAATGCCTCTAAATGGGTGAAAAATAGCCAAATGTAAAAACTACCTCTTATGGGCTATACATAGTCCTCCAAAGAATAACCTTCAAATACCACAAAGCTTCTTGTATAGTGTTTCCAAGAAAGTGGCGGGTTGGTCAAACACCTTATAATTTTGCACAAAGTCGGGGTTTAAATCCCCCAAACGCCTCTATCCCATGCTATGCGCTTGGACTTACCAATTTAATCCCACATGGGGCACATTTTAGGGAGTAAGGTGGTTTAATATGGGTGTTGTAGCATAGTTACATCGCCTTGGGAATTTTTTTGTTGGTATTTATACAATGCGCGTTGTGAAAATGTGGAGCACATAAGGCTAAAGTGTAAAGCACTAAAGGCTTGGGTGTGGCTAGTATGTGTTGGCCACTTGGCAATGTGTGGATGTAATGTGGTAGTGACTAATGCGAGCAATGCATAGTTTAAAAATGTGGCAAATTAATCCCACATGCATGGTGGGCTGGAAAATATGGCATATAAATAATAAGTTGTCTCCAAGCTAATATGAAGAATAGGAGGCAAAGGTACCCCTCCTTAAAAATAGTGTGTTGAACTTGGATGAAGGCCCCAACCAGCAAATAGCGGGACCCATTTGTCCGAACACGAGTGTCAAAGATTGGAGGAGAAAATCAAAAACACCAAAAGTTATTTTGCACCATATTGCCACTTGTCTAAATTTGATTAGTCCACTTGGCAAACTTGCACAAGTCCATGTCATCTCGGTCTGTGTGTTTGTTTTTCACTAGTTGAGCTAGAATTTTAGTGTGTGATACATTTTGCATATGATCTCCATTTTCCACATTCCACATACCGTTGGAAATATCATGATGGGATATTTCGTACTCTAATGGTTTAGGGAGAATTAGGGATATCTTGACCACCCAAAATTTCCTTGGATCATACCATTTATATTTTTTTACACATGTTGCTATGGTATTTTAATCGTTGATATAGTATTTTATTGAAATTACATTTCTTACGAAATGACACAAATGCTCATTTGGTAGCACAATATATGATACTGTATGGTAGCATATTCTATCAATTTTTTATATGTATCATATTATTTGTAATTTATTTTACACATGTTGCTAAAAAACTGATCCATTTTTAAATTACACTTGGATAGGTACAATGGACTCGTTAAGAATAAGGTACATCAATTAAAAAGGAAAAGTGACATATTACATTATTTTAAACAACGTACAAAAATGTAAACCCCATTTACATCCACTCGCAAAAAGAGGTAAATTTAAATTTTAAATATCATTTTCATAATTAAACCCTTCTCGCATTTGAATGCAGAAACCCCTACTGATAATTATATTCCGCATGAAATAATTAACAAAAACATATCCCCTAAGGAAACAATTAACATTTCACTACATGAAGATATAATTGATGATGACATGCCAGATTTGGAAGATAATCCTCACTATCAAATGCCTCTAATAAAAGAAAGTTCTAATGAAAAGATTCAATTAGAAGATGATATTCACAATACTCTTCCCATAAAGAAATTTGTGTGAAGGAAGAAAACTAGTTGGATAATTGGAAGGTATTTTAAGGTATATCTGGGAAACAAAATATCCATTCATTAAATTTATAGAGACATAAAATGATAATGATACTCCAAAAGAATGTAGATTTACAATTTGTGGTTGGAAATTAGGAAAAGAACAAAAATACAACTAAAGTTGGACATAATTGAGAAACATTGTGGCAAAGTATATGTGATAGTCAATGAAAATGAAGGAAAAATAGTAGACACACATAGATGGAAAACTATAAAAGAATGCATACATGTAAGATATGTATAGGATTATGAAAATGAGAAGAAACATTGTTGAAATATTATGGAGAAAGGGGGAACAATTAATGTAAAATTTGGAAAAGCTATGAATGTCAATCTTAAAGAAATAAAACATAGTTCTTTACTATATTCCTCATTCTAAAAATGGGGAGACATATTGCATATTTTAAAGAGTTTTATAGTTTTTTAAAATTTAATGGGTTTCATAACCTTCCACAATCACCCCATTGGTTAGATAAAAATGCTTGAAAAATGAAAAAAATTCTTGCAATGATTGAAAAGGAGGATTTGAAAGAGAAAGTCAAGAATGCAAGTTTTATCTCCCTTTCCATTGATGAGGTTACAACAATGGACAACACATCTTGGGTTTGCATGCATGTTTATACTTTTGAGAACCACACAAGGAAACCTCATCTTCTAGTTGTTCATAAAATGAAGGAAAATTGCAATGTTGAAATCTTTGCAAATTAGTTATTTCTAATTTGAAGGATATAATTTGGGATGGATGAATATGCAATAACTAAAAAGTTGGTATGTGTTGGTGTTGATGGTGCATCAATAATGCAGATCATATAAGTATTTTGTGTGTTCACCTACAAACAATAATTTCCCCTTATATTATTTCAATTCATTGCATGGCTCATAGAATGAATCTTTCATACAAAATTGTTAACACATTTGAAAATGTCGTAAAAGTGGAAGAGCTAATATGTGATTTGCACACGTATATATCAAGTAGTCCAAAAATATTTCTAGAGTTTCAGAAATTTGTAATTGGAGTGACAAGATGGTAAAAAATTCTTAAAGATATTGATACAAGATGGATTTCCATGTATGATCCTACATGCAATTTTTTTGATGAATATCCATCATTAGCTAGTTTTATGTTTAAGCACCATAGGGAAGTTGACAAGGCATAAGATTTGCTTTACTGCTTAACAGATTTGGAAACATTGTTCACACTTTGTGGTATTCTATCCATGTTTAATGAAATCAATTTCTTAAAAACATGCTAAAAAAATCCATCTATATAGTTAGCTTCATTAGGTTGAGAAAACAAGTATGTCAAACACTAGATGTGTTATACAACTCTGATGAATGTTTTCAAGGACATGTATTCAGTAGTTGGAAAAATTTAACAAATTTAAAGGATCCTAAAATTTATTTTAAATTCAATATTAGTGGTCATATTTGTATCCTCATAAATGGGAATAAGATTCAGATGCACACTTTCTAAAAATAATGGATATTGTTGGAACAGACATTGAAGAAGAATCTGAACACATAATTCAAATGAAGGTCTTATATATGAAACATGGATCAAATTGAATTTTGTTTGCAAATCTTATTCAATGAGATCAGAGAATTTTTTAAAAGGGACGAGCTTCTTGAGGCCATGGGAGTGGTCAATCCTATATTTTGGAATCCTACAGGATGTAAGAAACTTATACATGATTTATATAAAAATACATGGGTACTATCACTAAGCATTTTGGAAAATTAATAGACAATATCGAGTTAAAATTAAATATCTTCTTCAAAAGGAATTATTTTCATCTAATAACTCATTTCAACATCACAATGGTTGAACAATATGACTTACTAAGTGAACCAATAGATAATGGTGCAATTACACAGCTATGGAAAAATTGTATCCTAGTAGCATCCTACATGAAAGCATTAGTGAATATTTCTGATTGTATGAATTGTGTCAAACTATGATATTGGGATTGGTGGAAGACGAAAGGGTATTTAACGCATTAACATTTATTAAATCAAAATATCAAAACAAATTTGATACAAAAATCTTGAGACTTGTTTGAGATTATATGTTTTACGATATGTTGGGGAAACATTTTGTTATGAAAGATAAATGGTAGTATGGAGTTCTATTGCGAAATGAGAGGGTCTCGTAATAAACAAGATTAATAAAGAAGAAATAAAAAGTGACACTATAATTGAACATAACAATGAAACATTAGATAACAACTTGAGTTATGAAGAACTAGGTAGTCAAAGATTGTTTGAGCTACTTAATTTTGACTAAAGATTTATGAACATACTATTTCTAGAAGTCAAATTTCATATCACATTGTAAGTTTGTAACTTTTTAGTTATTATATAGTTGTGTTCTTTATTGAATAATATTTTTAGTTGTTGTTTAGTGTTTTTAATCAACAAATGTTATATTTATTTATTTTGTTGTCTTTTAAATACAAAATAATATCTTAGCATATTATTGTGTTAAAAATATAAATCCAACTTCAGAAAAAAGTGTTTGAAATAATTTAATATCATACATAATTAAATATTTTTGATCACAATATTATTTTATATAAAGAACTTGAGCATGAATAAATTACAAGTACAACACATAACATACATTGAAACTCTCAATATTTTTATATAATAAGGAAGATTAAAATTACAGGAACAATATATTTATAGTCAAATATAGAAACTTTTTACAACCATTTTTTTGAAAACTCGATTCCAAAGCTATATTTACAAAAGACATTTTTCTCAATTTCATAGTGTAGCTTCAACCTTAAGTAGTGGAGTCTTTTGTTTGTGCTATTGTCTATTTTGTACCAAAACCTTCCTTTAATACTCTTGACTAAACAAGATCCTTTGTGGATGCATTGATATTCAAAAGTATTTCACGTTTTGGATTGATTGTATCATCACCGATTGACAATAATTTGGATCCTCATTTGTTTTTCTCATAAACAATATTTCAAGATTCATTCCACTCTCCTTTATGAACCTTCTTAACACATTATTCTAATTGTTAAAGTAACAATATTTTGCTTCAAATTAACAAATACAACTAAACTTTTCTTTACATTTTAAAAATGAATATCAAGCACTATTGCCTCATTCTTCAAATTCGATACTTTAACTACATTTAAAAACTACAAAATAATTAGGAAAAAGTTAAAAATATAATAAATCAAATTTAAAAATTATTAAAACTTACAAATGCCTTTTCTTTCTCCACATCCATAATAACTCAAGGTCTTGTATTTGGATTGTGGTAGGCTTATGCTTATGCATTTAAATCAATTTTGTTCAACATTACATCTAACACTTATCATTTTAAGCACTATAATGTAACCAGATACAACTTGATTCACTAAAAATCAAGCTTCAACGTTCATTTTGAACCGAAGAATACAATAAAGGTCTCTGGGAGTGGTTTTGAACTTGTTAATTTATTTTATCAAATCTTTAGCCCTAAACGGTTCCATAATTTCAATTGTTCAACATCCTTGGAAACTAGATCATTAATAAGTGGCTAAACAATTATCATCCAAAATTATCAAGTGAAAAACTTGTTTTTTCATCATCTGTTAAGGTAGTTTCTCTTGGAGAAGGTGTGCTTGATGTTGGTTCTCTTACCGAGAAGGTTACCTTAACATGAATCATAACTTACTGGATTAAAATTTTCATGGCCCTCCACACATTTCAATCCCAAGATATTCTTCATCCAAATCAATTTCATTTAGTACAAAAGTACAACATCCATTCTGAACATAGCCCAATAAAAAGTTGGTGTTCATATGTTGTTAAATTAAGGGCACCCCTTGTTTATGTTGTTGAAATGAAATATGTTTCCAATACCCCTTATCTTGATATTTTGTGGTGGCGGTGGTGGAAACAACATATTTTTTCTCAAACTAACAGATGGAGGCGGAGGAGGCACTACAATTGTAAATCATATCATAAAATTGAAATGAAAAACATAATAAGAATGGAATAATTAAAAATTTGTAAACCATTTTGATAAAAAATTACTTATATGTATAGTTTTCTTTAATGTTATGGATCCTATTTCCATGGTTGAATAAGAGAAAAGCGAATTGGGAGTGGTAATGTGATCAAACCCTAATTAACCATTAAATTTATTAGTTTCTCCACATTTCCAAAAATATAAAAACTAAAAATAAATTAAAACTATAACTTAAATGTGAAACATACCTTGTGGGGCTAAAGAGTGTTCTTGATAATGTGTTTCATCAAATTCATACATTGTTTTGTTGGAATAACAAGGATATAAACACTTAGTGGTAAAAAATTGTGAAATTTATTGTTTAAAAAAACTAAAAACTAATATTTATAAGAAATATATATACATTAAAATAAATTGAAATATGTAAAACTTGTGAGCAACGACATGGTCCTTGTGTGATTAAGTGTTAAGGAAATCCTCATCTTTTTTACTTTTGAAGTTATTAACTTCAGTATTGATTGTTTAGGATCCTCCCCAACCCTATCTGAATCTCCAAGATTTAGTGGGTAATGTCCTCTTATAACAACCTCTCTTCGGGAAGTAGCTGCAACAACTAGGGCCTATTACAATTAAATAAACTATTAATATATAATATAAACTATAAAATAATATGAAAATGAATGAAAATTATTATGAATCAAATAATCGTAAATTTTAAACTCACCTCTTATTGTTCAATTTTTATGGACATAGATGTGATATTTATGTGGAGTGTTGTTGGAGAAGGGGTGTTGCATAAATTGTAAAGAGATTCACAATATAATGCAAGAACAAAATTTATGGATCTAATACAAGCAGTGTCATTCAAAAGGCCATAACTCAGGTCATTCCTTATCTTGGAGGATAAAAAGGTGCTCCAATAATATTTTTGTCTACTAAGGGTTCTCATGATCTAAGCTAAAGCCCAATTTAGAATATCTATATATCGGCCCTATATAATAATTCTAGCTTGAAAATACCCACCATGACATGTAGAAAAGGGTGATTGAAATCTTGTATTGAAGTTCGTCTTTTTGAAAGATTTGGGGAAGTTGTAAGGAAAAACAAAATTTTAAAATTATTTAATAAAATAACAAATGGTAAAAAAAATCATAATATGATTATGGAAAAACTTAGAGAGTTTCATCAATAGACAAGTTGTAGTGAGACTCCAAATACTTGATGTCATTGTCCAGTTAATAAGGCATTTATTGTCATAGGATCCACATATTTGTGTGGAAGTCTTGTCAAACGATGAATGTCTTCGGGGACGTTGAAAAGGATAGTGTGTGGGAGGGATTTGAAAGTGAAAATAACCCTTGGAATTGTCATAATTGGAAAACAAGTAGTTTAGGGTTTTAGTTTCCATTTGAAATTGAAACATATACACTAGGCCCATAAAACTAGTGGCTTCTATCCACTTTGTGAAAAAAATTGGGATACTAGAAACTTTTATAGTTAGAGAAAGATAAGGTTCCTATATACAAATTTACGTAGGTTAAGGGTGCAGGTGGGTGCTTTTGGTTTATTTTATTGAAGATTTTTTGCAACATATGGATGGGTTAGGAGGTTATTTTTTGAATGGGAAATTGTGTAAATTTAATTTTGGGGAAGGTGTTGTGGTTTTCTTGTTGGTTTTGGTAGGAGTGATTGTGAAAAATGAAAGTAATAATGCTCAATGTCTATATATAGAGCATTTAGACACATGACGTTTGTTAATTGGTTATTCAGTAGGGTTTCGGTAACATTTGGGTGTTTCCTTTTGGTAGCTTCTTGGATGCATTGTTTAGTAGCATTCATAATGCTACCGAGTTAATAACATTCAAAATGCTATCGATTATCAACATTATGGATGCTCTTAGCCAATAGTGTGTAAAATGCTAACAACTAGTAACATCCAAAATTCTACCGATCAATACCATCCATAATGCTACCAACCATTAACACCCTCAAAGCTACAGATGTTACCAATTGTATGTAGTTTATTTTTCTTACTAAACCCTATACGTGTTGATAGATCACTCGAGACAGATCTAAGTGCTCACCCAAAGTGTGCAAAGGTACTGACCCTCTTTTAATACCAACTTTGTTAAGGTGTTAGCATGATCACACAAGTATTCCATACATATAAGAAGCAATTAAAGGAAAAGCATAATATGAACTAGATCACAACCATGATGCATAATGAATTAAACAAGGATCAATATCAGATCTACCTTACAAGAACCATGAATAGTGACATCAACAATCATTATCCATCCACAAAGATCCATTATATTAATCCATAACAAAACCCATATTTGAATACATTATAATTATCATTACAAAGCCATGCACAAAAATCATGCTAGTAGCATAAACTTGTTCCTCTCCTATCTAAGTCATGCAAATCAATACATACCCACACACACACACACACACACACACACACACACACACACACACACACACACACACACACACACACTAGGGGATGGGACTTGCCCTTCACCGCCCATACACTCTCAAAATAGGTTGCATGCTAAGAATAGCCATGTGCCACTACAAAAGCAACTAAGGAAGCATACAAGCTTCATATAATAATAGATCATCTATAATTAACTCTAGTTCTCATCCTATTATTAGCCTGAACTCTTCATGACTCGTCAACTTCCACTTGGTCCCAAAATAGCTTGGCGTGTCTTCTAAGTCTTCTATCAAAGTGTGTTCAATACTCAATCCATTCTTAGCCCATGCATGAAAAATGACTAAGTTTTGAGGTTCAACTTTCCTCGACGCGCCTTGTATCCACTGATCTTATGCACGCACCTACGTGCTTGCTTCATGCGCACCATTTTCTCATATGCCTCTAATACTTAGGAAATATTTTGTTCAGTCAACATTACCCCACACTAGCTTCATTGCCGCCTCGACAATGGGTAATCATGCCTTGTCTCTCTAAGAATAAAGAATAAGGAATAAAATAATGTCTGTACATAATGAATGAACATATACCAAAAGAGTCTGGGCACTCTATTCCTCTGAAGGAAGAAGTAACTCAGGGTACTCACTCTTAATTTTTGCCTCTAACTCATTCTAGTCATTGAGCGCCTTCTTTGTCTTTTTAGGGATGTCTACAAGTACTCCTTCCATCTCATTCAAGGTCATATTATTACCCTCATTCTGTAACACCCTAAGGACATTTCTAAACTAGATATCATCCCATCCATTACATCCATATGTTGGGCTATGAGTTTCCCAATTTCCTTTATCTTTTCTTTGTAAGGGTCCTAGGCTGTTGTGAGCGCATCACACTTTTCTTCTAACAACGCCAACCTCTCCTCTCACCTAAGAATTTCATTGTTCTTCGTAACAAGAACCTCATTTTCCTTGGCCAACATCCTTGTCTTTATGATTTCCTCAGGGTCTGCACACATATTTAATGCCGAGTTTTCCTTATTCATTTCACCCTTCAATGTCTGAAGCAGAGATTCATACCCAACTATTATGCGCACTATTAGTTGGGTTTTAAATGGTACTTTAACAAACCACAGTTAGGGGACAACAAGTACCTCCTCTTTAATGGGAGAGGTTCCCTTATTGAAAGCAAGCAACAAAGCTTATATACAAATGTACAACTTTCAAAGTGTGGATTCCTGATACTTTGAAATGTTTTATGCCCAAAGATCATCAATACGAAATAATGGAAGAACTAAGGAGATGAGAGAGGAAGAAAATAACAATACTTTCAGGAAATATAGATAACGTAGTCATTTTTACCCTTATCACAAAAGAAAGGTACCCCATGCACGTTGGCCTATCACCCAACGGATGTTGGGCGCTCACCCGAGGCATGTGCGGGTGCCGAGTCTCTCTTTTATGTGAGTTTAGTGGGAAATATCATCATCTATGATTTGTGCTTAAGAGATTTAAAAGGAGTTAAGACATTCAAGAACCATAGAGCTCAGAACGACCTCTAGATCCTTGCAGTCATTACACATACAGAAAGTACTTAACAAATTATATAACTTGTACCATAATAGAAAGAAGTATACAAGCATCCATACTTAGCATAAACATAAATGAAAGAGAACCTATGAGAAAGACGTATGCATCAAAATCATTGATATTCATATTCATATAATTGGTAACCTCATTACATCCATGGAGCCATTACAGAATGTCACAGAGAAACAAACCACAGTCATGCTTTACAATGGACTAATGTAGCTAGGCTATCAAAAGAAAAATTGCAATCCCCATACCCATTATACATTCTTTCCCAAATACCATTATCCACTAACAAAGTTCTTGCAGTATTTTTCAGAGCTCTGCCCTCTTTTTGTTCTCTCCTTGTTTACTCTTGGTGCTTGTATTTATAGCCTTTTTAGGCTGCCAACTCATCCTCCAATGCCCTCAGATCCAATGCCAAGTGTCTGAATGTGGTCCTCCATGTGAGCATGCTCTCCAGGCCTGAGCTTTCCACTTTTCACCATGATGTGCTTCTAGAAGCTTCTACCATAGGCATGCTCCTTCCTAGGCCAACCTATCACCAGGATGACACCTTATCCACATAGCATGCATAGTCGGGTCATGATTTTCATGTGTTCTGTCCCAAACACCCAATTTGGCTAAGTCTCGAACCCTTGGTTCTATCCGTGTGTGCCATAGGCTTCTTTAAACCCTTTTCTTAAACCCTGCCCTGCGCTTTGTCCTTGTGTGCCTCTCTTCAACTAGGACCTGCGTGCATACGCGCCTTTGTACTTAGCCAACATTCTAGGGGCCCAACAGATAGCAAAGTATAACCTTATACATATTGATCAAAGGAGATGCAGAATGGAATCATTCATTTATAACAAATATAATTTCATCAGACACAAAGTTCCTGAAATCATATTAACAAGAACACAAAGTTTCTTATCATGCAAAGATGGATGATTCACAAATTCAAACAAGGAAAGAAGGAATAGCAGAGGAAGAAAGGGAAAAACTTATGTATTGATTACTTTCGAATCTATTACATCTACAGAGTACTAGGATCCAACCCCCATAATGACATGGAGAAGCCATTAAATAATCCTAAAAAATGGTTACATTTAGTTTCTTGGTTCTTGTAGAAGCGTTAATGGCAAGAAAAAAATGATGCTCTGTAATGCAACCGTTAAACTGTTTTGTAACTTCAAATATGAGCCGTCCACATGGAAAAGATCTAAACTGAAGCGGGCTTGAGGGTGCTTTTTGCATTTTATGATTTTTATAGAGATTGTGCATTTTAGACATTTTGGTTTGCCCATCCGCTTCTGATATAGGCCTGACATGTGGCTTCACTTGAGTGGCGATGGAGTCACGGCTCACTTTTACAATTTTAACTCTTTTCAACAAAAAGCTCAAAAACTCAAAGTGCTCCGCCGACCGCCTCTCCGCTTTGACTTTTCAACAACGGAGTCATGAATTACTTTATACTTTATACTTTTTCAAACAAAGCCAAAATCTTCAAATTGCTCCAACGATCCACCTTCCCACTTTGACTTTTCAATGCAGGCATCAACACATGGCTTCACCTAGGCGCCAATGGGGTTGCGCTTCACTTTATAACTTTACACCCTTTTGGAAACAAAGGTAAAATTCCTAAAGTGTCCCGACAACCCACCTCTCCACTTTTGACTTAAAAATGGCCATGTGTCCCTTTGCGGGCCTTAGGCATTCTTTTTACATTTTAAGCCTTTCGCCATAATGCCTCAAAACACAAAAAGGACCCGCCTTTCCACCACCGCTTGTTTCAACCAATCAGGATCCTTCAAGCCATGGGGCCAATTTGACACTTTTTCAAAAATAACAAAAGTGACAAGTTTAAAAGATAAACCCGCCACGCCACATCCAATCAGAGATGTCCACGTATCCATGGACGTCGGGACAAAATTTGACACCCGTCATTCACGACTATGGAAAAATAAAAATGAAAGGGAAAACCCCACCATTTGCACGAATTTCAAATTATTCTCCATGGACAGAGAAACTGCAAACAATACTAGGCTCGATGTGATCCACAACCAAAGAGAAGGATTGACAACAACATTTGAATGAAGGAAAATATTTTCAAGCATCCAGATGGGGAAATAGAAAATACTTCAAACTGTGAAGATTGAAGAATTTTCAAGCGAAAGGGTGAGATTAAAACCAAGCACCCACAACTTCAAAGCACGAATTTCTCCAAGGCACCAACTCAAAATTCATAAAACTTGACTTCAAAAAGAGGGGATTTTGAGGGTGAAAACACTATTGTAGCCTTGGATTTTTCCTTTTGAGTGGAAACATATTCCTCTTTCGTGCAACCATCTACGTAGTTTCTCACGGTGCACCATTCGCTTCTTTATCAACAAGTGAACACAATCTTGTAAGAAGTGCAAAGGGGATCTGCTAGGTCTATTCGGTTTGTTCATCAACATCTGGATGCACATCTATAATCTCCTTCCCCAATTCTACCGCAAAATCTAGAATGTTCTTCTGTTTCTCTTTATCCTTCCTCTCGCCCATTAGACAAAATCTCCACTTGTTCTTTCATGCTTTTATTCTTTTCCACTATAGTTCTTAGTGTGTGATTTATCTATATTCCTACACGCTACTTCAACTGTTATTTTGTTCAAGGCATTACTTTCATGTTTGTCAGTAAACTCTGTGGGCCTAACGGTCCAATGTGTGGCTTGGGATTTCTTCTTCATTTTCCTCTTAATACATGCATCTTATTTTACATCAAATTCAAGCTCATCAATATGATTCTGCATGCTCCAAGAGAGTTGCTTTTTGGTGTACAAGCTTTAGGGTCCATCAGCTCCCATCCATAAAGCTCCTCAGGCTCCAAAGTAATTTGAAACTTGGTGAAAATGATCTTTGTGGGATCATTAATATACCCAATTGTGGGAGTTTGATACATCTCCCCCTTATCTCTCCCGAGCCCCTTTCCTTAGGAACATGCACCCCTTCTCCCAAAGTCAGGCCTTCCCCTGCAACACCTGTTTGTTCATTTGTGGGCTCATCAGAAGGTCCGCCTTGTCTTTCTATTCATTCCCACTCGCATCTTCACACTTCTCAACAATTTTTGTACCATACTTCACCTCTTCCTATCGAGGCTCTTCTGCATCCAACTCAATGACAGGGGGTTATGTCTCTTTGCACGTGCTTCCATATAACTCCTCTTCCTCACCATGTCTTGGTATATAATTTCACCGTTTCTTCTTCTCGACACAAGCCTGGTGGGAGAGGTCTTAGGATCCTCGGGCTATGAAGGGCCTACGCTCACGCTTGTGCCTGGGGTCTTTATTCTTCTCAAGCACCATCCTGAATTGTTGCTTCTCAGTGCCTCCAACATTCACCCCTATCTCCTTAGGGCCCGTTTTCTCTCTAGCTTCATCTTCTTCATGTGCGGGAGGAGTTTCCTTGCACATTCTCTTTATGCCAACCGATGGCCGCCTCGTGAGCCATGGTCTAGGCTGCCACTATCTTCCTTTAACTCTTATTCTTCTTCTAATACTATGGGCTCTTCATCTTGTAACGTACCCACTATGTGTTTTCCCTTGGGAAATTCAGGAAGCTTGAACTCATTTTCAATATATTTTCCATTTTCTAACTTGGGCTTAAGGTAGAGGTATACCTTAGTTGTGCAAGATTCCTAACTACCAAACTCATTGAGTTAATGCTTATATCATCCGAGATCATCTTCTCTATGTAAGTAGACATACATGGGTATACATATGTCTTCCATGAGTGTATGATAATCATAGTCTACCTTATCTACATAAAACACCAATCTGCGTGTGTTTGAAAATCAGACACCGATGCAGAAGTAATAAATGGTGAATGCATAAGGTAGTTTACACCAGGGGCTCCACTTTCCATCCTTCATCCCAAAACTACCTATATAAAAATGTTGATATACAACGAACTTGCACCTGCTTATCTAATACCAAAGGGAGGTCCTTGGGTATTCTCCATTCATGTTCAAAGGATTCGCGCAAATGCTTATACCAAAGTTCTAGCCTTTTCTTATAAGGACCACTCATGGATCCATCACATGTATATTTTGAAAACCTGTTTGTAAGGGAATTTTTCTCTTCAGAAACTGCCAAATATTCTCCTTAGGCCCATTGGGCACCCCAATTTCCACAAACACAAGAGACAATAAAATAACACCAAAAATTATCTTATCTCCATGGTGTGCTTCTTCAATAATGGTCTTAGCAATGAAAGAGGACAAATTATATATGACTCCCTCTATCATTTTTTTGGTGATATGGAGCCATCTTTTGTTTACCTGGCTCCAATGCTCCTGGTTATTCAACTTGGTGAGGAGGTGCATGGTTTCTTGAATCACATGGTACTTTTCTAGCTTGACAATGTCCATCGCACACCCTCCTTTTGCATAAGCTAGTGTAACAAAGTTTCTTCTACAACCTCATCATCCTTGAGATCGCTACCAATATCTGTGCCCAAACTCCTCAACCTTGTTAACTTCCTAATCAAGGGCACATGAATTTTCATTCTTCACCCTGCAAAATAGAAGAATTCCTCATGCACACGAGACATCAACCATTGATATAACTTCTTGGGTTTCTCAAAGTATTACAACTTTTACAGTTTCATGACTCCAACACTCACTAGAAACTTCTGACCTGCATTTTCGTAGATGGCCATGTCATTCTCTATCCTCAAATATATTTTCACCACCAACTATTTGTCCAACTCATCCCTATTATCCTTGGTTTGATGATTGTAGTCGCTTACTTTATTGCATCTAATATGGGATTCCCAATCCAATCCCATTATAACTCCTTATGGGTACTGCATTTTTGAAAATTTTCTTTGGGGTGTCTTCCATCTCTACTTCCACTTCCTTTTTCTTTCTTCCCCTCATGGTTTCTCTAGGTGCTCACTTTGGTGCCATTGCGATGATAAAAATATTTCTCAAGGTAAATTCAAGTTTTGTAACTTAGAACTTGTGTTCCCTAACTTCTCCTCGAACCCTATTTCATAGGTTTCTCCCGCACACCTTTTCCTTTGCTCAAACACCATCTCTGATGGAGCTCCAAACAATGTCGTGCACAAATCTCTCAGGTTTGATGTCTATATTCATTATTTCACACACTCCCGTTCATAACTCCCTCTTCACTCATTCTTCAACTCACTCAAACACTTCACTTCACAATGCAAGGTAAAAATGATATCGCAACCCCTCCTTATATAATTTTTTCAAATTTCCCGCATTGATTGCTCTTCACCAACCACCGTACTCAACATTAATTATGCCTTTTTTCTTTTTCGTGCTTTTCGCTGATTTTCTTCATCCAGTCATAACCTTTTGGCATGCCCCTACTTCTCGGCCACAAACATCCTCTCACGCGCCTTCATGCACCGAAGTACCTATCCACTATGCCTCACACCAAGTAGTTTCCCATGTTGCTACTACCTCGCGTTACACTATGCGTCCATCCATCTATGCATGGTCTTCATCTATGAGAAATTTTCCTTAATCCACACCTTTACCTCAAACACCTACACCATATTTATTCTATGCATACCCATCCTCTAGAGATCATTCAGTCATGGCCCATTTATCATGTATCTACTCCACCCCATACTAAAAGTATGTGTGGTCCTCTACGCATGAATTCACTTAGATAATAATCATCCACTAGAGTGAAAACACACTTATTATAACAATACACATAAATAAATTGACAAAGCATAAAAACGACAAAAGGAAATAGATATAAAGAAAATGCATTAAAGGAAACCTAATATGAATGACACTAATCCCTTATTACAAACACTAAGAATACTTATTTATAGTAGGGCTTGATTTACTCCCATTGAAATAACCGGCAACCGAGTTCCATCCAACGCCTTTGTATTTGGAAAGCACTGTATCTAAAAGTGCCTGAATCATGTATATATGTCACCACATACGGTCCCAACCAATGCACCTTTAATTTCCCGGGGTGGTGAGAAAATCTTGGAGTCATAAAAAGAACCATCATCGTCAACTTCAATCTTCTTATTCTTAATGTGCCTATCATGCCATGCCTTGTTTGGACTTTCCGTATTCTAGCTCTAACGTGCGATGACATGCCGCTCATCCAACTACATTAGTTTATCTATACGCTCTTCAAGTGCTTGCTCATCATCCAATCCTCCTACGTGCATAATACATAGGGAGGGTAACATAAATTCCATGGGTAAAATAACCTCTACACGCCAAACACTAATTGAAAGGGTGTGGCTTTGTTCAAACATTTGTAAGTTGTCATATAGGCCCAAAGTACAAGTAGATACTTTATCATCTCAACATTTCCTTCCAACATCACAAATCTTCATCAATTTATGTCCCAATATCTTATTGAAAGCCTCAAAAGTCCCATTGGCCTGTGGGTGATAGGGATTTGTCTTGTGATGTGCCACCGTAAATTTTGCCAATAATATTTTGAGAGTCTCACTTAAAAATGTATGCCCCTATCACTTTTCAAACTTAACACACATCCATACCGCTTTGATAATATTTTTCCCATAAGAAATTTGTTGTTTTAGCTACCATGCAATCCTTTGTAGGCGTTGCTTCTTCCCACCTGTATAGATAATATATACAAGTTATAATATAGCGCGAGCCAATCCTCCGCGTGGGTGGGGAATTAGGACCCAAAAATTCAATTACCCATTTCTCAAAAGGTTCTCGCACTTATGATCGGTCTCAAAGACATTTCATCTATATGCCCAGGCTTCCCAAGTTATTAACAATGATCACGGGCCTTGCATACTCTTTAGAAGTCCTTATACATTGCTTCCACCAAAGGCCATCTAGCTAAATCTTGTGTGCGGTAGTATTTTCTGCATAATTAACTCCCGTAATTTCACTATAAGATTCCTCCATTACAGCTTCACGCTCATATTCAAGTACACATTGGCACAAAATCTCATCACAACCTAACTTGTATAAATATCCACTGATTAACATGTAAGGCACGATGCGTATGGAAAGTTTTTTCTTCTCTAATATTTTCATCCCTTCGGACACCACACCAATACGTAAAAACACAACAATATCTTCTAAGTCATAGGGTGCGTAGTTCAATATGAATAGTTGTGCATCCAACATTGTGTCCTCAATGATCTACACGTCCTTTCCTAAGTTAATCCTTGATAAATGATCTAGTCGTAATTGCTCTTTCTTGGCTTTACCACATTTGTAAAGTCAAATTCTTGAATCAAAAAATCCAATGACATATGTGCCCCTGCAAAACGAGCTTATTAACCAAATACTTAAGCACCATGTGATCTGTATAAAATGTAAAGGGATTTACTAGCAAATCTTGTCTAAAATTGTGCAACGTGTAAATCATGAATAATGCTTCGTGCTCTATAGTTTTGTAATTCGATCATCTGGTTTCAACTTCCTACTCGTGAAACATATAGGATGATTAACAATCCCATCACCAAAGTTGTTCTAACACTTTGCGCCAATGGCCATGCTAGAGGAATCAACATGGACATGAAATGATTTATCCCAAGAAGGAAAGCACAAAATGGACGACAAAATTAAGTCTTTCCTTCAATGTCTCAAATGCAAGTTCTTTGCACTTCATCCCAATGAAACTTTCCCTTAATCCTCAACAACTCTTCCAAGGCGTGAAAATTTTAGCCTATCCCATAATGAACTTCCTTTAGTAACTGTATGTCCTAAAATCCACGTGCCTCACTCTGATTAGTAGGCTCCTCTAATCCCAAAATAACTGCAACCTTTGCAGGATCTACCAACAAGTCTTCTATACATATAATGTGTCCCAGAAAGGTTCCAAAGGGCGTAGTAAAGATACACTTCTTAATGTTCAAGGAGATGCTTAACTTCTTGCACCTCTCAAACATGAGTCTCAAGTTGTCACAATGATATTTTACCAACCCATATACAACCCAATCATCCAAATAAACCCGTAAAAACTTATGAATAAAGTCTTCAAATGCTTGTAGAACAATGCAGGTAAAATACTACCGGCGCATTCTTTTACCCAAAGGGCATTATTGTGTATGAAAAACATCCCCACTCAGTGGTGAAAGTTTTATTTTCTTGATCTTCTTTGCAATCCACACATGATGATAGCTAGAGAATCCATCGAAGAAAAGAGTAAATCTCACGCCCTACAATGCCTTCTAAGATTTATTCAAGAAAAAGGTGTGGGAAAAGGATCTATAACACATGCAAAATTCAACTCTATGTAGTCCCACACAGATCCTTATCCTATCTCATTATCAGCCAATTTTGACTTCAGAAAATTGTTAAAAAAAAATTAAAAATTAAAAATTGGAAAAATTTTAATTGTGTTACTTTGCGTGGTTAATTGGACTCTTTGCGATCGTCTTATTTTTGTGATCGTTTCGGTCTTCGTTTCATGATTTTCGGGCAAGAACTCTTCCCGTGTGCTATAAAACGCGTTAAAATACATTAAAATAATTAATTAATTAATTGCTCCTTGTTTGATTAAATTAATTTTAAAAAATCACTTAAGGAGTATTTAATTAAATAAATATAAGTTAAAGTTCATTCGACAAGTTTTAGTCTTTGGGAAGTAAGCTTTTGTTTCAATCTAGCGGGTTGGCTTCCCGAACTCCAGATTTCCACTTTCTGGCAATTTCCTTCAAATTTCCCGCGTGGGTTTTCCTCTGCCAATTGCCAAATCATGGATTGGAAAACGGGCATAAAACTCCCCAATTTCCCACATGGGAAATTGGGATGGGATGCCAACCCATTTTGCCATTCTCGTTGGCAAACCGTTACTTTTCCCATTTCCCCCTGGCACTTAAGCCACTACCCGGGATGAGAGGAAGTTGAATTAATCCTCGTAACTTCCTCCATCAAACCCGGTGGAAAAAGTCAGAAGCTTCTTTTTCTTCAGGAAGACATAATATTTTGTTAACATTATGCAAGAGAACTCACGCCATTGTGAGCGAAGAAATATCAGTTGTGCATCCAAAGGAGGTTTTAGTTTTTCAAACTCCACACATTCATCAAAAGGTTTTATCAAAATCTAAAGTTGAATTTCACACATAGTTCGTGGGAGAAGGGTTTCCACGTTTCCAGTTTGAGGATCACCACGTTTTTGAAGAAGAGCAGTTGTTCTATCACATTTCCCAAGACCATTGTTCAACGCAACAAGTGAACAGTCCAAAGGAAAACTTCCTACGCTGGGAGGAGGCGCCCAACATAAGGAAAGAACTAGAACAGTTTTTAAAAGACTCAGAAATTGACAAAAGCTATGCCTTTGGACGAAGAAGAATAATCCAAAAAGGGATGTAATCACATGAACAGCCGAGGAAAGGAGACCACTCCACGCATGCAGAAAGGAGCAGCTCAGGCCACACACCAACTAGAGGAAAGAACTTTCCACGCGCCAGGAAGAGAAGGCGCCAGGATAGACAAGACAGCATCCCACGCATCTGAAGGAGAAGAACACCAGAAGCTTTCCATGCATGCAAAGGATTCGGAGACAAGCATTCGTGATTTTGGGCAAAGTTTAGGAAGCATTGAATGTCAAGGTGCGTGACGGAATAGGAAGCATCTGAACATTGCGCGACCCATACTATGGAGAACATCATCGATTGATCTGCGCCCATCTGCATTATCTGTTTGCATTCTCGTAGCTTTTAAAAAAATAAATAAATAAAAAGAAGCGCTCTTGACGAACCATGGGCAAGTATGTTTGATAAAATGAATTGTTTTGCGACTTGTTATATTATCGCATTTTCATCGGCCTTCGAAAGAATGCGTAATATTGCATATGGATGGATCGGGGCTCACGATAAAGCTTTCCTTAAATGCTAAAGGCTGCAACAAATGAAGGTCACGAATAGCAAACATAATGCAATTGTAGGCTTATCCTTATTCCGCAGTATATCCTTCAAGGGCATTTGCTTTCTGATCTGTTAACATGATTCTTTTACCCTTTGTAAATATGTATACAAAGCACAGTGGTGAGACCTTAAAGCAAAACTGTCAGGCGATTTCCCCTTTAGAATCTACTAACTCCATACCTGCGGAGAAACAAATATTCACTGCCGTGTACGATGGATTGGAGTCACGCTATTCAAGGCTTCATAAAATTTCCCTGAATCAGGAGATGAAGGTTATTACGGTGCAGAATGAAACGATTCATATTGTTCAGCATTTTATTTTATTTTATTTTCCCTAGAAATGAATTGAATGTGAAGGCCAACTCTGAAAATACCTGGTTGGCCGTTTCGTGTACTACATCCTTGTTACTTGTAAATGGTCTCTTTGAGAAACTCTAAGTGCATAGGCAATATTTATACCCTTCCATTATGTACATCCAATCAGACAATAAAAAAATTATTCTTTTACCAAGTTCAGAGAAACTTGTTGATTGGAGCCGGGATTGCAGAATCCACTACCAAAATACCGAGGGACAGCAAAGCAAGAATCAGTCTTAAGGGTGTCTATCGACATGCTGAGGGCTTGAACCTGGGTCATCATCATGGCAGCATTAGGTCTTTATTGGTAATGGCATTTTCTCATCGTTTGGGAGGTACAATTGTGCTTATTATGGCAAAGCCAAAACATTCTTACTACAAGTGTTATATAATAAGGAAGAACCGTGAGCATTGTGGTAAAACCATTCTTTTCAAAAATGTTGGGTTAAGCTCGGTATTCAAGTGAGTTGAGCCAGAGAAGAACTCAGGGAGTTCGGTTCTGGAAGAAGGTAAGATGACACGAAGGGCATGGATCGCCATGGGAGTCCAAATTCAAGTTGAAAATGCATGAGCTCACAATCAAGCTAGGAGCGATATGATTGAGGGCTCATTCGTGAGTTGAGTCGTCTAAACACCTAAGTGAAGAAGGAGAACATCTCAAGAATTTCTCATTCCAGTATCATCCATTTGCATGATTGCCCTAATTCTTCAGCCTAATCAACAACACAACACTATAATTCAAAGCATTGGTTCATGCTGCAAGCACCTTTGTAATCTATATCACACAATTTCTAGAGGTGGAACTCGTTGATGAAGTACCTCAAAATATACCACCCAACTTGTGGAAGTAGTCACAACTTCTCAACCAAAAGTTGATGATCCGATTCTTTCCCCGCCTACATTTGAAGAATCACCACAAATGGAGAAAATGGCGACAACATCTTTCTCACAACAAGAAGATCCAATTTCAGCAACACCTAAAAGTGATCCCCTTCAGCGTGATGAAGATCAATTCCCAACGAACACGAGAACCATGTACAATGAGGTACTTGGAGAGGTTCCCACTTGGCTACATGATACCCTGAAGAATTAAAAGAGGGTCATCAAGCCAATAGTGATAAACTTGGAAGTGATTAAGTAAATGTTAGAATCCATCACTCCAAAAAAGACCAAATACTACGCTAAGGTGTGTGTCAGCGAATTCATTAATCACTTGATGATTTTTCAACATCACTCGTTCACAATGGGGCAAAGGAGATGGATTTCCAAGACTCTAAAGTCTCACAATTTTGCTGGGAGATCAACACTTTGGGATGGTGACAAAGACAAAGGACATAACTCTAGGAAGTGAATGCAATTTTGGCTCTTGGAGATCTTCTCAATGGCGAAAGACCGTAAGCCGGATTACGATAAACCAAGGTGGCGTAATGACTACGGTCTCGTGACAAATGAATAATTCACCATGGAAAGGTACTGCAGCATGTGGAGAATTGTGAATATGAATACGAATGAAGACAAATCTTCTCACACCGGGATCTGCTCGAGATAGAGGGGTGGATGAATTGCTCAAGTTTCAAACTCAAGACTCTTGTCATTTGGAGGATTGCAGAACACAATCAATGAGTTCATTCCCGCACGATCGGGATAGGCGGACTTTTGGCCCAATGGATAAGGCACTGATCTTAGGTGTCTTGATCTAGGTGGCACATTGCTGACTAGGATGTCTACGTGTGCATACAAGTCATTTAAGTGGGGTCCACATGTACCCATTTCTTTTATTTATGTATTTTTCCTTAAATGACCTTTTAACTTAAGTGGTTTCTATTTTTAGTCACTTTTTAAAGGTTGGTTGAAAAAGTCAAAGTCACTTAAGTGCCCTATTTAATGTGCATTTAAAACCCTAACTACTTCGTAACCAACTTTTGGGTTATAAAAGGAAGTGAGGGGCTCATTTGTAAGGGTGACTTTGAGAGAGGAGAAGAAGATACTTTTGTGCAAGCTTTGTTTCAAGAAGAAACTTTGTGTTCTTTGTGAAAAACATTTTGGAGTTAATAGAATAAGAACTTTGTGTCTCATTCATTGTCTCTTGTAACATTTGGTGTTCTTATGTTCATTAGATGTTAGGTGTTTGAATCTTGCATGCAAATATTATCTTTGATCTTATTGTCAACATTAGTAATCGGTTGTTCTAGTTCACAAAGTGATCAAGCTCGACTATCTACTTGCTCATGTGTGTTCCTTTTGCATGTTCTTGTTTCTTGCTAACTCAAACTCCGTTTTATTTGTGTTGGTTATTCATCTTTTCTCTTCATGCAATATTAGGCTTTGTTTTTACCTAACTCTTGCATGTGTGTCCATTCCATTCCACTCCTTTCTTTCATTTCATTCTATCTCCTTCATTCACTTTTCTTCCATGATGTTCCAAAACACCCCCACATACAATTTTGAATGTAAGATGTAAATACATTTGGTTTTCAATAAAGGCAGCCTCACCTTCATTGAGGAGGGACTTCGTTCCCACACTATTGCATGTCATTTGCATGTGTGCAAATCCATATGCTAACACCTACTATCTTTCTTTATGTTTATTACCATAGGGCTAATCCACTCTAACTCCTTGATGGGCTCACTGATTCCGATTTCAACATCTTATCAATCTCTTCCTTAAACTTGACGCGTAGATTAGGATTCATCCTATAAGGCCTCTTCTTAATCAGGTGCACCCCTTCTTTAAGTTTGATTCACATCTCATCTAAAGAAGGGTGTACTCCTTTCAATTCATGATAGCCTCACACGAATAAGTCCTGGAAGTCAAGCAACAACTCAATAATCTTCGCCACCTCTTGTTCATACCAATAGTCACCAATAATGGCCTCTTTAGGCTCTGCATCTGTCCTAATGTTGACCACCTTCATTTTCATAGGTTCATGATATGTGTGTGCCTTCTCATCACGCACTTTATCAAAGACCTTGTGCATAGTACATTGTGATCAACATCTAGATTCTCTACTTCCTCATCATCAATCATGTAAACCATCTTAGGTGCAAGCTTGCCCTAACTTCTCTTCATCGATCTCTTCTTCTTTAAATTACACCTCCAAATATAACTCTTCAAACATATCTAATAGAAATTCTCGGCTTTTGCACTATCCCCCATCGTAAGGTGCTTCACAATTTGTAAGGCTTCATGCACGGAGGTGGCGAAGATTATTGAGTTGTTCTTGACTTAGGGACTTATTCCCACGAGGCTATCATGAATTGAAGGAGTACACCCTTCTTTAGGTGAGATGCGAATCAAACTTAAAGAAGGCACACACTTGATTAAGAAGAGGCCTTATAGGATGAATCCTAATCTACGTGTCAAGTTTAAGGAAGAGATTGATAAGATTTTGAAATCTGGAATCAGTGAGCCCATTGAGGAGTTAGAGTGGGTTAGCCCTATGGTAATAAACATAAAGAAAGATGGCAGGATAAGGATCTATGTGGACTATAGAGAGTTGAATGTTGCATGTGTTATAGATCCTTTTCCCACACCTTTTATGAAGAAATCTTGGAAGGCATTACAGGCGTGAGATTTACTCTTTTTCGATGGATTCTCTAGCTATCATCGTGTGTGAATTGTTAAAGAAGATCAAGTAAAGAAAACTTTCACCATTGAGTGGGGAAGTTTTTCATACACAGTAATGCCCTTTGGGTAAAAGAATGCCGGGAATAAGTCCGGAAGTCAAGCAACAACTCAATAATCTTCACCACCTCTTATTCTCACTTCGCCACTCCAAAAGGTTATCTCGTGTGTAGTCCACCGACGCACCTTGCTTTGCATCTTGTGTAGGGTATAAACTAGCATGTTTCTTCTTTCTACTTGGTCTTTCCACTAAGCTTCCATGGCACACAAAAATACTTCAGGATTTCCTTCACCAATATACCAAGGTACCTAGTTCTTGCACAAGTGCCTAACCATGCGACCGATTACACAAGTAACTATGTTCTTGATCTCTCACCCCACCATTTCATATGTTCCATGCACCCAATTATCACAGTTACATTGGTTGTATCACTCATAGACTAAGCATCATCCCATTGAATAACACCTTCCTTAGATGGATCAAGCAATTCAGGATCTCTAACTATACACGTGTATATCCTGTTCAGATCCTCTTCACTCAAAGGTTCTACATACGGTAAAACTTTCCCATCTGTCAAAGGAATAATCACACTCTTACTTGTTCTCAAAACTAATGTAACCTTTATTAAAGTGTAGATCAACATTATTCGCATAACACTAAGGGTGCCCAAGTAATGTTGGAAAACTATCCGCTTTGAAAAATTCCAAGACCTCAAAGTCCCCAGTAAACTTGGCCCCTTGTATAGTAATAGTGGCATCTTTCAATACTCCAATGAGTGTGGCTTTAGTCTTGTTCGCCATATATAACACATTTGAAGATGGCTGTAATGGTGGTCTCCCCATATGATTCCATGTATCCAAAGTGAGTACATTTACTTCTGCACCTATATCAATCAATATATTACTCAATAACCATCCATCAACAACTGCATTCAATGTGATCTCTTTATCATACTCAAGATTGTGAGGAGGTAAGTTTGCATGCAATATTTGTCTCCTTTTCTTAGATCCCTGAGTGCGGTATCTTCTCTCTCACCATTCCCATAATAAAGGAATGATATTTTCCTGGTGCAACATCTTACAAACCTCTTTCAAGTCATCAACATCTTTATGAGGAAGCTCAACTTTCTTCACCTATTCCAATTTCTACGTATGCTCCTTCAAGCATTGTATTTCACCCTGTAAGTTCCTAATAACCTCCATAGTCTCTTGATAAACTTCCTTCTAATGAGTAGGATCTAGATATTTTACATGCAATACCTCCTGTTTTGTAATAATAAGTTTTTTCTTTGGAGTCTCATGAGCGCGCGTAGCCTCAGCGTGTGTAGTCACCAACACAGGTATTACCTCAGGATCGTGCACTAACTTTGACATCCACTGATCTTCTATAACATGTTGTACCTTTATCATCCCCTCGCTCTTATCTTGCTTATGGTACTTTCTCATATGCTCATATAAATTAGGGCACTCTTCAAACTTATGTTGTTTTCTGCACCATGAGAAAACCATGTTCTGAAGGCATTCACACCTATAATGATCGGGAGATCCGCACGTATAATAGGTTCCATGAGGGAAGTCACCTCTTCGACCACCATGACCATGGCCTTTGTATCCTCCATGATAACCTCTACCTCTACCACCTCCATCAGAGCACCCTTCATTATGAATATGATTGTGGTCCTTAGAGTTATTGCAACATTTGTCTAGTGTACACCGGTTTGATAGCCTTATGAATATGATCAATCAACCTGTAATTATTTGTATCATGAGTGTGGGACTTGCAAATATTACGGTAGCAAGTCACGTTCTTCCGAAACATGCACTTTAACAACATCTACTTAAATCATGATTCAAGTGACATCTGCCACAACCCAAACAACATGGCATGCACCGATTTATGAGGGAAACTATCCTTAATATGTCCTTCCACCTCATGCAATTTGTACACCATATACCACTACGTGTATCATGAGTTGAATTGGCTGATTTTTTTCCAACTGTTTTGCCATAAATGTAATCTAAACCTCGAGAGAATGGGCTAACTCTAGTCTCTATGCTCCCAAATTCCTTAGTGCGTAGAGTTGCTTCCATATCCTCGCACGGATCTGTAAATGTCTTATGAGAGAGTGCCCTTATAAAAGGTGTTATCAAACCACCAACAAACCATTGAGCATGCTAGCTAGGGTGAATATCATAAGAAAACTTTGATAGCAAAGTTTTAAAGCGTGCATCATACTCCCTTATGCTCTCAGCCATGCCCTGCTTAATCTCCTTTAGCGGTGATGATTTTCTGTTCAAACTCAGGTATATGAAACTTAGCCAAGAAAGCATCACACAGTGTGTTATAATCTACACCAGTCTAATTCGGGTCATAATTCCTATACCAGCTATGTGTGTGCCCTTGCAAAGTAGTAACAAAATGAATTGCCTTACGTTTAAGAGTTGTTATTCCTTTAACGTGCCATAGTATCTCACACTTGTGTATATGCTCTACAACATCCTCAATACCTTGGTATTCTGGAAAGTGAAGAGACATATCATAAAATATCTACTACGGTTGATGATGGTGGGAACCTTGTCTACCAGATCCGGAACCAGAACCCCCATCAATATTTCCTCCACCACCAAAACCACCTAATCCTCTTGATCCCCCACCTCTAGTAGGCACCGGACCAAAGGATGAGTAACATCGTGTTCCAACTGTTGTACTAAACTGAACTCCCACTGTTTTCTACTTCCAAATGTATTACCAACTTTTTGTGTGCCCATACTCTGTCCTGATGATGTACTAGAAAGTATTCCTCCAGTCAGTCTTCCAAACAAAAAGATCTTTCACAATTGTGATGCGTAATTTTTATCTGATGCACTTACGCATTCAAAGGAAAATGAAATCTTCCTATCACTAATCTATCACAACCACTAGCATGTTTCTCAATAATTTAAGGAACTGGAACACAAAGCACAAGGGCAAGGTCACTAGGTGGGATAGATGCTTACCTATGACTCTTATTATTTTTCTTCAAATGCACTCTTATCAAGTGAAGGGTATTCTCTTATGCCTTGCCTAAATGGGGAGTACCAATTGCTCGGGTTCCTCATCTTCCAAGTGAACCTCGAATCCTTCACCCATCACTGTCTCCATAACTCCATGGACTCCTCAACGCCGCACTTTTTTGCCACTTCCCTTTCCCGCTCTTAATTATACTTAAGACATATTTCTTCTCTTTCCTTTTTGCCATAAGATCTACCATATTTCACCGCACATGCTCCTTCTCCCACTCACGGTGAAGGTTTAGCTAGCCATAGGTCGTTCTTCCAAATTTAGAGTTACCAACAAGATCTTAATTGCTAAAGGGTAACACACAAATAAGATCCTTTAGGTTCACACATGAAATGAAAATCAATAACCTCGGACAAGAATAAATAGAAACATCGCACTCCAACATATAACTATGTAAAACACCACTCCACTAATGATCTACAACACGTGTCCAAGTTAGATCAACATCATGCAAATTTTGGTAGTCTTCATGTGTCCAAACAATAGATCTATACCTCCAATTTATTTTTGATGCATATGCTACCAGCTACTTGTACAACTCTATGGGAAAACAAGAGAAAAACATCTCATAGAGTTCATGATATAGATGTTCTTCAACCCATGCACACTTGCATCAAAATCATGTCCAGTATTATACCTTTGAGAAAAATCGTCCTCTAAATCTTCTAACCAACTCTCAATCTTTGGGTAAAGTCAACCGACATACGTCTTCATCATGCAACAACTTGAAAAGAGGTATCGACAACGAAACCAAAATGTAGTCCATTTTTTTGCCAAACCCTATACGTCTTTGACACATCACTCGAAATATCCGAGCGCTCACTCAAAGCATGCTAAGGTACCATGTCCCTCTTTTAATACCAGCTTTTTCAAGGTGTTAGCATGATCACACAAGTATTCCATACATATAACAAGTAATTAAAGGTAAAACATAACATGAACTAGATCACAACCATGATGCATAAAGAATTAAACAAGGATCAATATCCTATCTACCTTACAAGAACCATGAATAATGACATCAATAATCATTATCCATCCACAAAGATCCATTATATTAATCCATAACAAAACCCATAGTTGAATACATTAGAATTATCATTACAAAGCCATGCGCACAAAATCATACTAGCAACATAACTTTGTTCCTCTCCTATCTAAGCCATGCAATTCAATACATATATAGGGGTGGGGACTTGCCCTTCACCGCCAATGCACTCTCAAAATGGGCTACATGCTATGAATAGTCATGCACCACTACAAAAGAAAATAAGTAAGCATGTAAGCTTCTTCTAATAATAGATAATCTATAATTAACTCTATTTATAATCCTATTATTAGCCCAAACTCTGCATGACTCTTCAGCTTCCACTTGGTGCCAAAATAGCTTGGCGTGTCATCTAAGTCTTCTATCAAAGTGTGTTCAACACTCAATCCATTTTTAGCCCGTGCATGAAAAATGGCTAAGTTTTGAGGTCCAATTTTCCTTGGCGCGCCCTGTATCCGCTGATCTTTCTATTGCACCTATGCACCCGCTTCCTACACGCCCTTTTCTCACGTGCTTCTAAAACTTAGGCAATATTTTGTCCACTCAATAGATTTCTAGTTGGTATATTTTTTTGGAAATATCCAATAGTGCGAAACACATTTTCATGTGGTTCACCATATTTTTGAAAGTGGTTTTTGAATATTCACCAAATACTTTCTATGGGTTTCTTTTGGGGGGCTTAAAATCTACCCAGATTGGCTTGTATATCTTCTAAAAAAACATGTTAATGAAGTCTTGTTATAAAAAGACATGGGAGGGGTGACTGGAGGGTCAGCAGAATTAAACACCATTAATAAAAACCAAAAGTAAAAAATAACAATATCACAAAAGGAAAAACTATGGGTCATTCAAGAGGATAAGAGAGTTTCACCTTGCTCAGGCCCTTCACCATTCCTATCAGACAATTCACTTGATCTCCGGTCTTACCATGCCATTCACGTGATCTTCGTCTCGCTTAGTAATACATATGTATGCTTTAAAACCATCACATATCACATTAACTAGAAGTTCTAGAGCCATATTTCACTCAAAACTTGAGAATAATAAAAAAATTTCAAAGAGAAATGAATTGGCGAGTGACATGGATCTCGAGGATTTGGTTCCAATTTGTTGAGATGAATTTCCACCATGGGACATGTAGTAAGTTTATCGGCACCATGTTGGGGAGGAGGAGATAGACATCCGACCTCGAGCCCCATAAAAATAAATCACACGGAAAAAATAAACCACGACAACTAATATTTTTGCACAGTGAGGAATAAAGGGTGTGACTAATAGAATTGAAGTAAAAAACTAATTTTTCTTTATGAAACTTTAATTAAATGTAATCTAAATACACATGGCGTTATTTGATTGGATTTTTTCAAAGTGATTATTTGTTAGTGTGAAGACTATATAACTGACTTTGACAATATAATAAAGTATGTGTAATAATGAAACTTCAATTAATTAAATAAATAAATAATATCAAACTTGACAAAGCGTGTTAATATCTTCTTTGCATTATTACATAAATAAATTGCATAGAGTGTGCGTCTAATCATAATGTTCCATGACATCCAATTTATATGACAAAAATGTGTTTGGAGATATTTAATTAGACACCATTGATGGCCAATGGTTTACAATAAAGAAGAGTAGTGGCACATTAGAAAGTTGTTATGATAGTGAAGTTATAAACAAACAATATATGAAATGTGGAAGAAGTACTTATTTATTATATTTAATGAAATATTGTTTGTAGCGGATAAATTCTATTATCCTTTGAAATTTATGAGGTTTAAATATTATATAAGTTTTTATAATTAATATCACGATTTAATCATTTGTAAAAATAAGAGAAGTGAATAAAAATTGAAATAGTTTATCGAATATAATGCATTTGTCTATACCATAACTAAAACTATAAAATTAAAATAGAATTATAAAAATATAAGTAATACAATCTCCTTTTCCTTATCCAATGTCTCTTTTATAATTCTTAAGGTTATCTCTTATTTATCTCCTATTTATACCACTTAAGGTTTTTAAGTTTCTTTTAGAGTTTCATGATTTGTTTTTCATCATACAATATGATGTACAATTACATCATAAATGTGTGTGTGCGTGCGTAAGGCGCTGCGTGTGCGTGTGCGTGTGCGTGTGTGATGAAATAAATTTTATATTTAAAAATGTATAAAATGTTAAAATACTATTCATATAAAGATAGGCGATATGGGAGCATGCCTCAAGTACATGAGCCAATCTAGACCACAAAAGGGCCTATGAGCATAACAACCCAAAATAGGCCGAGCCTAGGAAAAATGATCTATTACATTAAAAAAGAAACAAAAATTAAGTTCTTAGTGAATTGCTACCTAGCCAATGGAGGGTCATTGTCATGTCAAGCAAGGCCTAGAAAGTATTTCCTAGTGTCGAGTGGGTTACATCAGAGATAGAGCCAACAAGCTCTCATTCTTGATAATATCCTCTACTTGTACATGAGATGGAGAAATGTCTAAGGAAAGCATAGGGAATTTGTTTAGGGGTGATGATAGGCTCCACCGTCACGAGAAAAGGAAGTGGGTGGAAAATGCGGTGGTGGGAACCCCATCCTCGAGTCCATGATGATGGAGGTGGCATGCCACCCCACATTTTAGGTGAACGATGTGGGGATTGGTGAACATGGTTGTGAGATCGACACGAGAGTGACTTTGTGGTAACCACCATGTTTCTAACTACCACTACAACTAAGAGGAAAAGAGTGACAAGATGGGGACGATAGAACTTGAGAAACATTTCATGAGACATCACCCCGATGACATAGGAGAGTTTGGAGGTGTTTGACCTCGAGAGTAACTTTTTTTTCTTGAACTTGAATTTGCAATAACACATTAGATATAACCATGGACTTGTTATATAGAGAAAAGTGTTGATCCACTGACAAAATTAACAAATAGAAAATAATTTCTTTCTGCCATGAATAGAAAAAAATTTCACCTTTGAAAATATTCCAAATTCGGGGGAACTTTTACAGCATCCCAGGATTATCCCCCAGAAGAATGTGCTGCCATAAAAAGTTCTTAGGCCGAAAAGGTTGGCAAAAAATATGGATCCAATTCCAAGCATTATGAGCCTTGGGATATAACCAAAAAATGTGCAATAATGTTTCCAAATGCCCACAAAATGGTAAATTTGGTTGATTTACTCCAATTTGGACTATTCATTTCCCAATAATGAGGCCCTCGGTGTAAGATACTCCAAATAAAGTGAGCAATTTCAGGCTCTAAGAAATCCACCCAGATAGTGTGGAATCTTTGAATCCATGTGGAGGTGGTGGATTAAATTCCCCATCAGACTTAAGCTTGGAAACCATGGGGGGTGTGGAGATAGCTACTCATAGCCTTTCTAGTTGTGTAATTTTGGAATGGAGTATAAATATACCATTTCTTTTCTTTCCACCAAGTTCGGTAAGAGGCTATAAAAATTTATGTAACATGTAAACATGCACCAAAATAATGATTTCATCAATGGATTCTTTATTTTCACTAGGATATTTTGAATTTGACTTTGATGATATTCCATGGTAAGTAAAGATTGTGATTGTTTGGAAAAAGGTCTTCAACAAAGTGTAAACCCCCATCTAGAGAGTTTGAGTGTAGGGAACAAAGGCATCTTTGCAAGACAAAATTTCTTGAAATAGATGATGAGATACCACCATATGGAATGATGGTTGAAGGAAATCTCATTGTAGAAACCAAATTTGGGTCTTACGATGCCTGTGCCCGCATCTCGTCTCATGACCTAACCCTACCTCACCACCTAAACCTTAAACACTTAATTATTTATTAATTACCTTATAATTAATAAATCCACATCTCAAACCTTGCCACCTCACCTCGCCACCTCACCATGACCTAGCCCTAACCCTAAACTAACCTAATTAAGACCTATAACTTGGTGAGACCCACACCCATGACT